>WSYH01019444.1:0-10108 GCA_036426205.1 Ascaphus truei | reverse complement strand
TTCTTATCCCCAATCCTGGATTGATATAAAGTGTCACATGGGAAGAGAGCGCACAGCAAGATGCCTTATTAACCCTGTCACTCCTCAGGGCCACGAATATGTGCGGACCAACATATAAATAGGAGAAATAATACAAAATGTAACCAGATATAAATAGGAGAAATAATACAAAATGTAACCAGCCAATCAGAATCTCGCTTATGGATAAGAATCTTTTCTTATAATTTCATGGCCCAAATGGACCTGCAGTTCTCTGCTTCACGTGCTGCAGATACAGAACCTCACACAGTAACTCCTAACCCACACTCCGCCCAATGCTATATTACTTATATAATCACATGGGATCCATGGCTACTCACTCACCAAATAAAGCAGTCTTTATACGCAGTCCCACGGTGACACTTGGTATGAGCTGCACCATATAACAATATAAACCCATCGGTGCTGTGGGACATACATGTATGTTACATACACACGTGTGTTGCCCTTTCTGACAGTGGTTACGTTCTGTAACATATGAAATCCCAAATCAGCCCCAGCCTGCCGCCCCCTGTACAGCTCTGAAGCACTGTGGTGGATTTTCGGTGGTGGAACCCAACTCGACGTCCCCAGTAAGTACCCTCATCATTCATTATAGGGTTTTATACGTGTTTTATTCTTCATCTGCCCGCTTTCTTTCTCCATCTGATTATACGTGTTTTATTCTTCATCTGCCCGCTTTCTTTCTCCATCTGATCCCACAGCACATAAGGTAAGTTCATGTTTACTTTATAAAAATGTGTAAATTGTCCTAAACGATTGAATCTGTAACTAGATGTCTTTTCTTATTCTATAACTTTCTCTGTAGGTGCAAACAGCTGTGTCACCCTGCTCCTCTATACCTGTGACATAGCTGTGTCTCTCCTTGCTGTCACTGTTATCTCTGACACAGTTTCTCTCCTTCCCACGAGAAGACGCTTTGTGCCTGTGTTTTCCACATTTAAAACAATAGATTTGTACAAGGACTTTAAATCTAGATAAAAAAACACTTGATCTATTTTACCTAAAGAATAAATGTCCCAGGGAATTAGTTATAAAGATGCAGGATTCTCCCAGAGGCTAAAATATTTCATCTCTGTAACATTTTCCTCTTCAACCAATATTCACTTGTTTATTCTTTTTCCTCGTCCAAGTAAACTTATTTTTTGTACAAAGACAGACAATCTATTCACTAAAGTCTCCCGGCTGCGAAATTGGAGCACAAACAGCACCAGATTTATCAAAGAAAAGGAATTTATTGTAAGTATTTGGAGACTTACCCCCAATAAATCTGGTGCTGTTTTTTCACCGGTTTTGTAGCCGAGAGACTTTAGAAAATATTTCCCAAAATGTCTCATTACAAACAGAAGGAACATCGCCAGCCCAGTGTTACCGCCGATAACTGCAATTCTCTGCAAATGTTCCGCAAAGTTTGGGACTGAATGAAAACTTTGTTTCGTGTTTCTGCTGATCCATATTTTAATGAATGGGTTCGATGCCGCTTACATTGTGTCTGATCTGGGGCAAATTAACTTTATCTCTCGGTGTCTTCCCAGGACATCCATATAAATTAAGATCATTTCTTAATGTGTGTTTCCTGGTGAAATATCCTAAATATAGAAACAATATATGTGTGATTGTGTGTTTCATTGTATTGTTCTTTCATTTGATGCTCACTGTTTGTTACAGAGAGGGGTAATATGTTACTGAGTTTAACTGTTATGGAAAGTTCTAGCTGTATTGGTTCTGAATGAAAGTGTTCGATTTGTATAAGATAATTCTTCATAGATATAATATGTGCAGAACTTTCCAAATCTCACAGCTCCCTTCTTTATGTGTAATGTAATTAGATGGCCTGTGAGGTATGGAAATATTTACAGTATACACACTGTTATGTATATAAATAATTATCTTGTGGTACCAATAAAAGGTGTCACATTTTATAATAAATCTTTGTAGTTAAAATAAGTTTGGGGGAAATGACTGTGTGTAACCCAGCCCCTCGCCCCCCAGGTTGGTTTTGTCAATGGAACATTCTAAAGATCTTGAATGACTTGTCATTATCACTAAGGCCCTAACAATATAACTGTCACACAGACCTAGTATTACCTATTGCTCCTTCTAATATATCCCCCGTCTTCTTTCTGTCCTCTCCACCTGTGGTCTTAACCCCTGCAGTGCTGAACTAGCCTGACGTGAGGGGTTTCCAGCACCTAAGAGGTTACACGGCTTTGTGATGTCACTATGTGGCTATTGCTCCTTCTAATATATCCCCCGTCTTCTTACTGTCCTCTCCACCTGTGGTCTTAACCCCTGCAGTGCTGAACTAGCCTGACGTGAGGGTTTTCCAGCACCTAAGAAGTTACACGGCTTTGTGATGTCACTATGTGGAGGTCACCTCCTGTTCCATATAAATAGGAGAAATAATACAAAATGTAACCAGCCAATCAGAATCCAGCTTATGGATAAGAATCTTTTCTTATAATTTCATGGCCCAAATGGACCTAACCCACACTCCGCCCAATGCTATATTACTTATATAATCACATGGGATCCATGGCTACTCACTCACCAAATAAAACAGTCTTTATACGCAGTCCCACGGTAACACTTGGTATAAATTGCACTATATAACAATATAAACCCATTCGTGCTGTGGGACGTACATGTATGTTACATACACACGTGTGTTGCCCTTTCTGACAGTGGTTATGTTCTGTAACATATGAAATCCCAAATCAGCCCCAGCCTGCCGCCCCCCGGGTCAGCTGGATATACCCTCACTTAGCACAGCACAGAACCGCAGCCCACAGGCCAGCTGGATATACCCTCACCTAGCACGTAATTCTTGCAAACAGGTGTGTTATTACTTAACCCCTTCACTGCCGGGGGACCTGCAACTCAAGACAATATATATCTCGAACAAATGAAGCAATGTATCTGTAACTGGGGGACGGGTATACAGTATATTCACTATATGTCACACAATACGTTGCCGTCTCCTCTGGCACTGAGTGAAGGGGTTAGATAGGTCTGTGAGGGGGGATGCTGTGGGACATCCCCCCCGGGACCTGTGGGTGATGATGGTGCTGGGGCCGCAGCTGTGGCTAACCCACGTCCCAGGTGCATATTGAATGTCGTTCCCTTGACGTGGCTGTCACTTATCTCTGGGCGTTTCCTTCTCTCTCTCGTCTCTCGGTTCAGCTCTCTTTGGAAAGTACAAACCGTTTGTTCAGTTACAGATACCATTACCCCCCCCCCCCCCCCCTCCCCCCACTCTCCCCCCCCCCCCCCCCTCCCCCTCGTGTCCTACTGACCAAGCACAGAGAATCGCAGATGTGGCTTCTAGGACTATCCCGGCACCGCTTCCCGCTGCTCACACGTCCCACTTTGTGAAGCTAATTCTAGGGTTTAACTCAGGGGTCTCAAACTCAGTCCTCAAAGGCCTCCAAACAGGCCAGGTTTTATGTATATCCCTGCTACAGCACTGGTGGCTCAATCAGTTCCATTGAGCCACCTGTGCTGAAGCAGGGATATCCATAAAACCTGACCTGTTGGTGGCCTTTGAGTACTGATTTTGAGACCCTTGGTTTAACCCCTTCAAAGCCAGTGTGGCCTGCAAGGCATTGCCTTGCAATTCGTTCTAGTCCCCACTGACTATGAAGGGGTTAAGAGCCTTGCAACAACTGACCCCAATTACCTGCCCCATCAAAATGCATTTTATGGGGGTACAGAAAAGGAGAGGCGGGTGAAGGGTTACAGAATAAAGTTGGGGAGGGGTACAACGTGACATCTTATAGTCCGAGTTTGACAAGCAGTGAGACACCCATAGTAAATACAGATAATACTAGAAAACTTCTAAAGACTAAACCTAGTGGGAGCAGAAAGGAAGGAGCAGATAAGATAATTGTACAGGCTGAAAAAAAACTGAAATGCGTGCTTGCTAATGCAAGAAGCCTGACAGATAAAATGGGGGAGCTTGAATTAATAGCTGCAAGGGAGCAGTATGATATCATAGGCATTACTGAAACATGGTGGGATGAAACTCATGCCTGGACAGTTAATTTAGAGGGTTATTCCCTTTTTCGGAAGGATCGAACAAATAGAAGAGGAGGTGGAGTATGTTTATATGTTAAACCGGATCTAAAACCTAATATAAGGAAAGATGTTTATGAAGGGAATGATGAAAATGTAGAGACCTTGTGGATAGAAATTAGCAGTGGAGGTAAAAGTATAAAGAAAATGTTTGTGGGAAAATGCTATAAACCACCAAATATCTGTGACATTGAGGAAGCTAAAATACTTTTGCAAATGGAGAAGGCATCAAAACTGGATCATGTTTGCATAATGGGAGATTTTAATTATCCAGACATAGACTGGGGCAATGGGATTAGCATTACAACAAAAGGAAACAGGTTTTTGGGGTGCTTAAAGACAATTATATGACCCAAATTATTGAGGAACCAACAAGGAGAGGGGCAATACAGTATTTGGTAATATCAAATAATGTAGAAGTAATAACAAATATTCAAGTCCTGGAACATTTGGGTAACAGTGATCATAACATGGTCTCATTTGAAATAAATGATCAAAAAACAGATTACTTGGGTTCAACAAAGACTTCAAACTTTAGAAAATCCCATTTTAATAAACTGAGGACTAATCTACAAGTAATACACTGGGATTATGTTATTGCAGGAAAAATGTAGAAGATAAATGGGCAGTCTTTAAAACATTGTTAGAAAAGCACACTTATCAGTGTATACCCTTGGCAAATAAGTATAAAATAAATAAATCAAAACCAATGTGGCTAAATAAACAGGTAGGGGAGGAAATGGACAAGAAGAGGAAGGCGTTTAGATTCTTTAAATCCGAAGCGACGGAGACATCGTATCAGAATTATAAGGAATATAACAAAATTTGCAAAAGGTCAATCAAATTAGCAAAAATGGATAATGAAAAAAGGATTGAAATAGAAAGTAAGATCAACCCTAAAAAGTTCTTTAAGTACCTTAATAACAAAAAACGAGAAAAGAAAATATAGGACCCTTTCAGTGTGAGATGGGCAGGCAGATTATTGGAGATAAGGAAAAAGCTGAGGTATTAAACAAATTCTTTGCCTCTGTGTTTACCAGGGAAGAATCAATTTCAATAGTAGTGCCGCAGGAAGAAGCCACAACCTCCATATTAATGAACAATTGGTTAACTGAGGAAGAAGTTCATTGGCAGCTTGATAAAATGTAACTAAATAAGGCACCTGGGCCCGATGGCATACATCCAAGAGTTGTCAAGGAGTTAAGCTCAGTAATAGCCAAACCATTACATTTAATATTCAGGGACTCCATTTCCACAGGCTCAGTACCACAAGATTGGAGTAAAGCAAATGTGGTGCCTGTATTTAAAAAGGGAGCTAGCTCACAACCAGGGAATTACAGACCTGTAAGCCTGACTTTAATAGTGGGGAAACTACTTGAAGGTTTAATACGGGATAATATTCTATTCTATTCTAATGGAAAACAAAATTATTAGTTATAGTCAGCAGGGATTTATGAAGGATAGATCATGCCAAACGAACCTTATTTGTTTATTTGAGGAGGTATGTAAGAATTTAGACCAGGGTAATGCAGTTGATGTGTGTCAAAACGGAACCGCCATCCAGGCCTAACGGCGCACGTGGGAATTGAGCATGCGCAATTGAAGTGCCACATTCAAGATGGCACCCTCGATCGGCCATTAGTCATGTACACATGCGCAGTATGCTGCCTCCTCCAAGATGGCTGTTCCGTTTTGACAGCAGGTAATTTTAAAGTTCGTGGGCAAACCTCAATTAGGTAATTTGACACAGGTGATTGTGGTGGATGGTTTTTGTATATATATGTCTTGTCTGTCATTTGTATGTTGCACCCCCCTTGAGAAAGGTTCCATTCCGGAGCCAAAACATCGGGACTGGTTGTCTGTCTTCACATGCCTAATACACTTTTCATACCTTGAAGTGAGTGCTGTCTCTTTTTTTGCCTGACGCAAGAAGGGTAAGAACTTTTGTTTTTATTTATATATATATATATATATATATAGTTAGGTCCGGAAATAATTGGACACTGACACAATTTTCATAATTTTGGCTCTGTACGCCACCATAATGGATTTGAAATGAAACAACCGAGATGCAATAGAAGTGCAGACTTTCAGCTTTAATTCAAGGGGTTGAACAAAAATATCGTATGAAACGTTTAGGAATTGCAACCATTTTCATACACAGTCCCCTTATTTCAGGGGCTCAAATGTAATTGGACAAATGAACACACAATCATAACTAAAATGTTCATTTTTAATACTTTGTCGAGAACCTTTGCAGGCAATGACTGCTTGAAGTCTGGAATGCATAGACATCACCAAAACGCTGGGTTTCCTCCTCTTGTGATGCTTTGCCAGGCCTTTACTGCAGCTGTCTCGGTGGTTGTTTGTTCGTGGGTCTTTCTGCCTTAAGTTTTGTCTTCAGCAAGTGAAATGCATGCTCGATCGGGTTGAGATCAGGTGATTGACGCGGCCATTGCAGAATATTCCACTTCTTTGCCTTAAAAAAACTCCTGGGTTGCTATCGCAGTATGTTTTGGGTCATTGTCCATCTGTAAAGTGAAGCGCCGTCCAATCAACTTTGCTGAATTTGGCTTAATCTGAGCAGACAAAATATCCCTATACACTTCAGAATTCATCCGGCTACTTCTGTCTTCTGTCACATCATCAATAAACACTAGTGACCCAGTGCCATTGTAAGCCATGCATGCCCATGCCATCACACTGCCTCCGCCGTGTTTTACAGATGATGTGGTATGCTTCGGATCATGAGCCGTTCCCAACCTTCTCCATACTTTTTTCTTCCCATCATTCTGGTACAGGTTGATCTTAGTTTCATCTGTCCAAAGAATGCTGTTCCAGAACTGGGCTGGCATTTTTAGATATTGTTTGGCAAAGTCTAATCTGGCCTTTCTATTCTTGAGCCTTATGAATGGTTTGCACCTTGTGGTGAACCCTCTGTATTTGCTCCCGTGAAGTCTTCTCTTTATGGTAGACTTGGATAATGATATGCCAACCTCCTGGAGAGTGTTCTTCACTTGGCTGGATGTTGTGAAATGGTTTTTCTTTACCATGGAAAGGATCCTACAATCATCCACCACGGTTATCTTCCATGGACGTCCAGGCCTTTTTGTGTTCACCAGCGCATTCTTTTTTTCTCAGAATGTACCAAACTGTTAATTTGGCCGCTCCTAATGTTCCTGCTATCTCTCTGATAGATTTTCTTTTTTTTCCTGCAGCCTAAGGATGCCCTGTTTCACTTGCATTGAGAGCTTCTTTGATCGCATGTTGTGGGTTCACAGCAACTGCTTCTAAATGCGAAATGCCACACCTGGAATCAACTCCAGACCTTTTACCTGCTTAATTGATGATGAAATAACGAAGGAATAGCCTACACCTGTCCATGAAACAGCTTTTGAGTCAATTGTCCAATTACTTTTGGTCCCTTGAAAAAGAGGGGGCTACATATTAAAGAGATGTAATTCCTAAACCATTCCTCCAATTTGGATGCGAATACCCTCAAATTAAAGCTAATAGACTGCACTTTAATCCCATATTAATTATTTAACTGTAACTTGAATTTATTTTGGTACACAGCCAAAAGAACAAAACTTATATCGGTGTCCAATTATTTCCGGACCTAACTGTATATACATACATATACACACACACCCACACACACACACCCACACACACCACCCACCCACACCACCACACACACACACACACACACACACACACACACACAGATGTGTGTGCAGCTATATACAGGACACACTTCACTTACATAGAAGTCAAATACTTTCAGAATTGACTCTCATTCATAATCAAACAATATATTTGACACTTTTATATTGGAGTTCTCTGTATTATGGTGTTTATATTTGTATATGGAACCTTGCACCGTTCATTAATCCCTTCAGTGAAGTGCAGACCGCTCAGGCACCTCACGGAGACGGGGGAGGGTCCATGTTTACTAAGTGCTGCTATCCCATATGGCACCTCAAAGCACAAGTGACGTACGACATAGCAGCACTTAGTCAATATCTCCCTAAATGTTTATTTTTTATTTTTACAAAAGGCTGACACATCTAGTAACATTGGAGCAAGGGACTATTTTTTTAACAGTAGCGCGGGACTGTGTGCGCGTCACTCCCTGATAATGATAATAAGATTATTCTCAATGTGATATATTGATTAAATAAAGCACCTACCGCCCCGTCTCTGCTCCCCCGGGGGTTAATTATTCTGACATTGTCACAGCGGTGAAGACAGGGGGGGCTCAACTCCAGTCCTCAACCTCACCCCCTCACCCCCAACAGGTCAGGTTTTCAGGATATCCCTGCTTCAGCACAGTTGTCTCAATCAGTGGCTCGGTCGAAGAGCCTGCTCAGCACCTGTGGCTCAGTCGATGGAGCCACTGATTGAGCCACCTGTGCTGAAGCAGGGATATCTTGATAACCTGTCCTGTTGGAGGGGGGGTCCTTCAGGACTGGAGTTTGAGCCCCCCCTAGGGTAAGGAGATTACAGACGTGCTAATGAACGTGTTATTCTGGGTGTTAACGCACGTTAACAGGGGGAACATCTATCAGTAAAAAGCAGCGATACTGTGGACTGGTGAGTGAAGTACTGGTACTCCATACCATTTGGTACCATGGCACTGACTACGTTTACTGGCACGTGATTAGGGAATTAGTGCTGCGTGATGAGACATGTTCCACATGCACCAATGCTCCGCAGGTGGAGGCGTTCAACCCCCATCCCCGTGCAGCTGTGACCGCACTGGGAACCCCCTCCCTGCTAAAATTATCGCCCCCTCTCCCCGAGAGCTAATGAGAAGCTGCGATGTTTCCGCGCAAACAAGCGCAGGAAGGGGAACCAAAACCGTTCTCACTATGAAAAGAGACGGCGAGAATCTATACCGGGCCCCCCACCTGGTTATTCAAAGCAGCTTCAGCATAACGAAACCCCCCCCCCCCCCTCCGAGACACACGGTGGCAGCTGCTTCTTTTAATTAATATAATCGCATTTAGAAAAATCACATTATCAGGAAGTGACACGTAGGTTCGAATCTGGGGGGGGTGGATCTTCTGAGCAAAGCTGCTGTGGGCTGCAGAGCTGACAGTCACAGGGACATAGAAGATAAGGTTGAAAAATGCAAAAGTCCATCGACTTCCACCTTTTCCTGTCGTATTCCTGACATTGCTCGGCGCCAGATGAATCCCGAGCGTTATAGCACTTATTTGCTGTTTATTTAGAGCAATGGTGGGCAACTTTAGTCCTTAAGGGACCCCAACAGGTCAGGTTTTCAGGATATCCCTGCTTCAGCACAGGTGGCTCAATCAGTGGCTCAGTCGAAGAGCCACAGTCTGTCTGTGAGTGGGTTTATTGGCTTTGCATCTCATCCCAGGCTATGTTTAAAAGCTGTGTTTAAAGCAGCATGCATTGGCTTAAGGGTTTTCCATGTAATGTGGTCTTAAGACAAAAGGTGGCACAGTGTGCTCATTTGCATGTCATTTCCCAGAATCCTTTACCGCAGCGGAAGCACTGTATGCTAGGTGATAATGGCGAAAAGCAGGGTTGCAGACCTGTCTAAGACATGTGAATGTGCTCACAAGTAATATTTATATATAAATAAAAATGTAATTGTATATATTTATTTATTTATTTACACATTTTTACCCCATTTATCACCAGTAATAAGTTGGAGATTTTAAAGTATAAACAAGAACAATAGATATGCGCAGCTTCAAGTCATTGTCACATGTTCCCCTCCGGTCCCCACTCTGCCGTCTCCCAGCTAGCAGCGTCCTCGTGTGGTTCATTTCAGAAGTGCGGAGACATGTTTTATAAAGGACTAGCTGAGAGCCCCGGCGTTGCCCGGGATGTTTGTGGTGTGGGTGTGGCATTTGGGTGGGGAGTGGTCCACGCGGCCCATGTGCGGTGGTAGTGCTGCTGTGGCTGTACTGATGGTGATTGTATTGGTGTGCTGATTTGGGAGGGTTTGGTGCTGATG
>WSYH01019443.1:0-10108 GCA_036426205.1 Ascaphus truei | reverse complement strand
TGCTAGAATGGTATCTGATGATTTGGAGATGCAAAGTCGGAATTTCAGAATAAAAATGGACAATTTGAGCCAAGATGAAAAGCTGACTTTACGTGCACTTGAAGAAAATGATACCATTATAATAAAACCGGCAGACAAGGGGGGGGGGGGGTTGGTGATTATGGATAGATCTTATTACATCCAGGAATCCTTGAGAATCTTGGATGATAGATCCACGTACCAACCCCTCCCCTCAAATCCCACTATACAGTATCAACAACAACTTTATAATTATTTACAAACAGGTTTAGATCAACATCTAATTACTCAAAAAGAATTTGAATTTCTGTACAATACTTATCCCAGGTTACCCTTATTTTATATAATACCAAAAATACACAAAAATATACAATTTCCCCCTGGTCGTCCCATTATTTCGGGGATCCAGTCTTTAACATCTCATTTATCTCAATATATCGATAAACAGTTACAAAAATACGTAATCCAGTTACCATCATATCTAAGGGACACTACCCACATATTGCAGACCTTACAGGACATTCAATGGCAACCACATTATCATTTAGTAACAGCGGATGTAAATTCTTTATACACCATTATAAACCACGAACAAGGATGTATAGCTGTCTTAAACACTTTAAACAATGACCCGTCTATTTCTAAAGAATATATTGATTTTTTGATTTTGGGCATAAAATTTATTTTATCTCACAATTTTTTCTATTTTAATAATTAATATTATTTACAGGTATGTGGCACCGCCATGGGCACCAAGTTTGCACAAGCAGATGTGGTGCCTATATTTAAAAAGGGAGCTAGATCACAACCGATAAATTACAGACCTGTAAGCCTGACTTCAATAGTAGGGAAACTACTTGAAGGTTTAATACGGGATAATATTCAGGAATACCTAATGGAAAATAAAATTATTAGTAATAGTCAGCATGGATTTATGAAGGATAGATCTTGCCAAACTAACCTTATTTGTTTCTTTGAGGAGGTAAGTAGGAATCTAGACCAGGGTAATGCTGCTGATGTGGTCTACTTAGATTTTGCAAAGGCTTTTGATACGGTTTCACACAAGAGGTTGGTGTACAAAATTAAGAAAGTTGGACTCAGTAATAATATATGCACCTGGATTGAAAACTGGTTAAAGGACAGACAACAGAGGGTTGTCATTAATGGAATTTTTCAGGTTGGGCTAAAGATGTGAGTGGAGTACCTCAGGGATTGGTACTGGGACCACTGCTTTTTAACTTCTTTATTAATGACCTTGAGGTTGGGATCGAGAGCAAAGTCTCCATCTTTGCTGATGATACTAAATGTGTAAGGTAATAGAATCAGAGCAGGATGTAATTTCTCTTCAGAAGGACTTGGAGAGACTGGAAACGTGGGCAGGTAAATGGCAGATGAGGTTTAATACAGATAAATGTAAGGTTATGCATTTGGGATGCAAGAATAAAAAGGTGACTTACAAATTAAATGGAGATATATTGGGGGAATCCTTGATGGAGAAGGATTTAGGAGTGCTTGTAGACAGCAGGCTTAGCAATAGTGCCCAATGTCATGCAGTAGCTGCAAAGGCAAACAGGATCTTATCTTGCATCAAACAGGCAATGGATGGAAGGGAAGTAAACATAATTATGCCCCTTTACAAAGCACTAGTAAGACCACACCTTGAATATGGAGTACAATTTTGGGCACCAATCATAAGAAAAGACATTATGGAACTAGAGAGAGTGCAGAGAAGAGCCACCAAATTAATAAAGGGGATGGACAATCTAACTTATGAGGAGAGGCTAGCTAAATTAGATTTATTTACATTAGAAAAGAGGCGTCTAAGAGGGGATATGATAACTATATACAAATATATTCGTGGACAATACAAGGAGCTTTCAAAAGAACTATTCATCCCACGGGCAGTACAAAGGACTCGGGGCAATCCCTTAAGGTTGGAGGAAAGGAAATGTCACCAGCAAAAAAAAAGGAAAAGGTTATTTACAGTAAGGGCAGTTAAAATGTGGAATTCATTACCCATGGAGACTGTGATGGCAGATATAATAGATTTGTTCAAAAAAAGGTTGGACATCTTTTTAGATGGGAAAGGTATACAGGTATATAACAAATACGTATATATGGGAAGGATGTTGATCCAGGGATTAATCCGATTGCCAATTCTTGGAGTCAGGAAGGAATTAATTTTTCCCCTTAATGGGGTTTTTTGTTTGCCTTTCTCTGGATCAATAAGTAAGTATAGATATAGGATAAAGTATCTGTTGTCTAAATTTAGCATAGGTTGTAGCTGATGGACCTACGTCTTTTTTCAACCTCATCTCACCTACTATGTAGTAGGATCTGGAGCACAGCGTGGAGATAGTGTAGTAATAATGTGCTGGATTCTTTGAAAGTTTCAGCTTGCAGGATGCAGCTGCAGTATTTTCTGTGCCATAGCATAAATAGGATTCCACAAGCAGACTCATGGAACTCAATGCTTCTCTCTGTCCATTTGGGTGACGTCACGAACGTGCCCTATGCGTTTCATTGCTGGGGTGTGACTTCATCAGGATTTTTTAATTTCCAATAGGGTGCGATTACGTGGAAAGCCTCATATAAATGGGCTACCTGGGATGTTACATCTTTATACACCATTATAAAGCACAAGAGAGGTGTCTTGGCGGGCAAACATTTTTTAAAGTTAAATGGTTAACTTTCCAATGAACCGATTTTTTCTTGTATAGATTTTATTTTAAATCACAATAATGTTTTATTTGAAAACACTTTTATTTGTAGATTTGTGGAATTAACATGGGCACCAGTTCACCCCAGCTATGCCAAACCTTAAGAACAGTTCTACAGATCATTTTGACTGCATTTCCTGCGTAGTTTATTGTCACACGTTTTATTATTGATGTTATTAGAGAGCCCTCTAATACGATTTTGGTTTTTGTACCAAGACAATGGCAATATCATTTGAATAGAGAGCTATAGTATAGATACTCATTATTCTTAGAACAGTCCTTAATAAAAGGACAGAGGAATGGATGACATGCATTTCCCAAAATTTTATTGAAAGCAATAATAGAAGGTATAATATGATTGATACATCTGATATTAGCTGAATTGAATGAATGTAGATAATTGATTGCCTCATTATTGTGTAAAACCATTCTGGGTAACTAATCATGAGTGCATTGCAGCAGAAGAAACTTCTTTCTTTATCCTTCAGCTGGCCAACCCTTAATTATTACAGCTTGTTGGTTGAGATATAAAATATTTCTGAGTTCTGTTTCTGAAAATATTTGCCTTGTGTTAGGATTTTCCAATTTTTTTAACCAAATCACAGCACTACTCAATACTTGGGGCTTATTCTAGTAGCTCCGAAGTGGTCATCTCCAAACCGCATGGTATGTTCAGAAGTAGCGGGATGTAAGGTGAGAAAAAAAAACCTATTCTCTATTGGAAACCACTTATTCTAGACGTATCTAAAAATGTAACAAACCACACAACTTGTACTTGCTTTAGAAGTGGAATAACTATAAGGGGTGCTAACTCCATCCCCCGTCTGACTTATGGGTTTTGCAGACAGCCAAACACTCGCAATACGAATTTCGCCACCATTTAGGTGGTGTTAAAAAAAATGCTAGTACAGTTTTTAGAAGCAGTTTGCATGATGGCGCTATGAGAATAGCAGTAGTGGGCAAAAAATGTGAGCTGGAGGCTTCTTTGACAAATCGCTCAGATTGTCCGAGCAAGTGTGAAACCGCATCTAAACAAGTCATTTAGACACGGCTTGGACATGTGTTAAGGGCTTACAGAATAGCAAAGCATGCACTTTAGAAGCGGTTTGTCGCTCTCCGGAGCTACCAGAATAGGTCCCTTGGTATTTTCAGCGCAAAATATGACACAAATGTTTTTTACAGGATTGAGAAAGTGGTCAATATCTCTAGTTATTGGGCATAACAGAATTGAACTTTAAGTAATTATTTCTCTTATGTAAAGCTGGTGCAAAAACGTAACCAAATTTAACATAAAAGAAAATCCCCCATTTGAACATTTTTTATTTAATTTTTCCAACATTTATCAACATTATTATTGTAAAACAATATATAATACCTCAGATTGCTTTAGTTTTGCAGGAGGGAATCCTGGATAGATAGTCACCAAACTGTAAATTCCACAACAGTCACAAAAGTATATATTTGTAACACATGGTGTAGCCTTTATGTCAAACAGATTGAGTATATTATACATTCCTTGTGTTTCTCTTTCTCTGTACCAGACTACAGTGAGAGAGACATATTCAAGTTGCAGGTCCTTTCTGCTACTGTCACCTGGTCATATGAGGGACAAAAATAAGACGTCTGAGCCAAAATGTAGTGTGCCTTATTATGTTACTTAAATACTTACTGTACAAACTCATATTATAGTGCATAGTATGCATCAAAGTCCAGTGTTTGCCTGGGAGGATATGTATACTAATCTACTGCAAAAAGTACTGTAGCTAGACAACGAACTAGAGATAAGAAATGAAATCCAAAAACGACTATCAAATCCCATAAAATGTTCTTGAAATATGATAAAGTGGGTAATTCCTGAAGTCTACATTGATTGTAGATTTTAACTAAGTGGATATAGGATTATGATTACATGGTGATTTTGGTTTGATCATATATCATAATATATTTATGGTACCATGTTAAAAACATGTTCATAGAAGCATGATAGAGATAATCCTGAGACCCTAGTATGTATACTGAATTTGCTCCATTTACTTTTTCCTCGAGAATTACATTCCTGTTTAAATTGGGTCTAAATTTACTCATTTCATTAAAAACATAGCATATGTATAACTTGATAAAATAGGCATACTGCATGCTCAAGAGTAACCTTGGACATGTTAGGTTTGGACTGAATTAGTGCATATAAAATGACTGGAAATTTTAACCGCTTAACTGCTGATAGGTCAGGGAGTACATGATAATTTCATTGCAATGCAGTCCCTTCATTCATCAAAGGCGATGGGGTTAACCCGTTTGTAGATGTGGATTACATAGGCATGCACAAAGTTTAAAATACTTCATGCATAAAAATATATTCCCTCATTGGTGTATAACACAGCTTTCATGAACAAGATTAAAAAGTTGTGATTTACCTGGCTTGACTTTAAATACAGAATTCCACTCTCCATCAAGTTTTCAGTTCCTAGTCTATTTAGAGTTTAATACTTATGTCCTTATGATCACTCAAGTGTAAGATTTGGTGGGTGAATAGTCTGTAAATCTCTCCAAACTTCCTAAATGACCACATGCTTCACTGGGTTAGTCCTTATAAAGTATAAGAGCAAATTGAATTTATTTCAATTGAAGCATAAGGCAAAATGTTGTTTATGGTATTAAGAGTTTGTGATAACAGTAAAATTATCTATCAATTGCTGAATTTTAACATTACATTATGGTTCAAAATCATGATATTGAAGTCCTGAGAGAACAGGGTTATTGTAATATTGTTTCAGAATAAAACAACTTTACCCAGGACTATTTCAGATATGTTACTCTTCTGGATACTGTATATCCCTATAAGGGATGTTATTGTACACCAGGATTGTTTATGCAAAACTGATTAACCTCTAAACATTTTGCAACAAATGACAAGAAAAAAAAGACACCTACGTAAGCTAGAGATGTAGTAAGACTTACAGCGTCCATGACCGCAGACCAACAAGCTGAAATCTGCGGCCCACGTGCGGTTGGATCGTGGCCCCCCGTAAGCAGTAAACTTGTCATGGAATATAAAACCAAATATTATTTAATCTTATTTATGTAAAAAAAAATCACAATTGGACAACATAAGGAACTTGAGATCAAATATTTGCATTGTCTCATTTACTGTATACAGTATGGTGCTTTCCTGTATTCAAGTAGATTTCTATTTTCTCGATTTCAGTCATGTTAAGTAATTGGGATGCATCGTTTTTGTGAACAATAAGAGTCAGGTTAATTGTTTCCTTTAGTGAAGAAACAGCCAACATTGTTTAAAATGTGATATTTAACTTCTTTCATGGTGGCATAATAGCAGCCACACCATTAGTTTTTAATCCACGTGAACTTCAAAAGCAAAAGTAATCCAAAGGAATTGAACATCCAAAGGCCATTTCCTTGATTTAGGAAAGAAAAAGAAAAGTAAAGTCAACTTCTGAATATGAATAAAAAATTATCCGAACGAATCAGTTGCACAAAGTTTTTCAATATACAGCTCAACCCTGTTATAGCGTGATCCGCATATACCACGGTCCCAGCGCCTGTATCTAGGGAAGTAGGGGTTCTCGAGGCTTAAATCAATGGAGTTCAGCTCAGGAGACCCCCTGCTCCCGCACACTAGTATTAAAACAATAAATAAGAATAAAAAACGTAATTATTGTAATGGTTAGTTGCTAAGGTAATGAAGCTGCTTTCATTATATTTTTACTAATAGTGTAGGTGAGCAGGGGATTTCCTGAGCTAAACTGCATTGATTTCAGCCTTGGGTACCCCCTGCTTCCCGTGATACAGACCCCGGTTTGGTGTGCTGGTATCCCTTGTGTGTTTAAATCTCCCATGTTATGTGACACGGGAGAATATAAACATGCCGGGGATACTGCATTGCTAAGGCAATGAAAGGGTTAAGGCACAATAGTAAGTTGATTGGGGGCAGAGGGGGTGAGTGAAGAGGGTACTTGCTCAGGGTTGGGTGTTAGGTCTACCAAGAAGGTTTTGGGAGGAATTAACCAATCCATTATCATATCGGTAATAATCGCTTTGGTAATGAAGGGGTTACCCCCTGCGACCCCCCGGTATGCCTAACCACCCACCCTGGGCCAAGTACCCCCTTCACCCAATCCCTCTACCCCAATAAACATTACAATACCTACTACCTACAAATGCACAACCCACCCACCCCCTGTACCCCGAACAAGCCCCCCTAACAAATATAGTACAGTAAAAGGCAAAATTACTATTATCCAGACATTGATAATAGTGCATTTGCCTATTTAAAATAAAACCAACCAGCATAAAGTGAATAAAATTTGCACTTACCCCTGCAAGGATGAAGGGTGTTCTCATCCTCATCACCATCCATGTCCTCCGTTAGCAGCAACAGTACAATAAAAAATACAATATCCCCATACCTCTTAATCATCAGTCAGTAACAGCTATATTAATTAATGGTTTAACCCACCCTCCCGAGCTACATACCCAGGGGGCCTAACCACCCTACGCAGGGCAACTACACCCACCCTCCACCCCCTTCTACCCAATGACCAATGGTCAAGCTAAAAAATAAACAAGCACCAAAAATACTACATTAAATCAAATCAATCACCAAAAGAAACACACTAAAAATAAACAACAATTAATAAGAAAACACTAAAAAATCCAAGAATTTAAAATCAAAACACCAAAAAGAAAACAGAAATAAATAAAAGAAAACACCAAAAAAACATAATTAATAATCAAACCACGAAAAATAAACAATAATTAGAAAAGCAATCAACAAAAACACAAAATTGATACAAAGCAATCAACAAAAATACATATAAAAGAAATAAAAGCAAGCATTTGCCAAAAAATGCAGTGCTTGTCACTGTATTTATCTCCTAGATAAATACATTGGCAATCAATGGGCAGACAAAAATATAAAAATTAAAAAATACAAGCAAAATACCTGAAAAATTAAATTTACATAGATTCAACTTTTTCTTACCTTTAGAATCCTCTAGGTATCAGGAAGCTCTCGATTAAAGAAGAAATGATCCTCAGCTTCAGGTAAGTTGCTTGTTCTTTTCATCTGTTCTTCTATACTCCTCTTTCTGCTTTACTTGTAATCTGGGGGGGGGAGGAGAGATGCGTTCCCGTCATCTTCATGAAATCAAATGGGCCGAATCAGGACTTATATAAGGCCTGTGACGTCACATTTACTATCAAATGACACACCTCCAATCCTATTGAATGGTGTCCCATGTGACAGAACCTTTTTGTATAGGATGTGATGTCATGCAAAGGGAGGGAAGCCAGCCAATCAGGAAGGCTGTGCTTCTCCCCCTTAAGATGACATCACCAAAAACAAAATGGGTGCCATCACAGGTTACTCCAACCAATCGGATTGGGAGATATACCTCACATGGTATATCCCCAATTTGATTGGTTATAGTAAACCATGTGACAGATTCCCTTTTTTGAAAGGATGTGACATCGTCGTAAGGGAGTGATGTCACATCCTTTCTAAAAATGGACTCTGTCACATGGTTTACTACAACCAATCAGATTGGGGATATACTATGTGTGGTATATCTCACAATCTCATTGGTTAGAGTAACATGTGATGGCATCCATCTTGTTTTTGGTGATGTCATCTTAGTGGGTCCTGCAGGTCGCCTCTGGTATTAATCCTGTACAGAATAAAATAAAATGCTTTTATGTATCTTGCAATATTTTTAGCACAAACCTTTAGCTGGTGACAAAATATTGCAAAATGTTAAAATACGATAAGCTTATCACGGTTTAGTGAATAGCTACTACTGGCAAAAAAAAAGCGAGTTTGGCTTTGTTTGACTTGTCAGATAACTTTTTTGCCTCTGGCTGTTAATGGTGGTTAAAAAGCCATTATTGTGTGATACTGCACTGTTATCACTGTTTACTGAATAGCATTGCAGGCAGTATTGCCCAATAAGGGCATTTACCGACCATTAAACCACTTATCACAGCTTTGTGATTAGGCCCCTTCTAATCCTAATAATTTCTTACCTGATGTGAAGTGTACAAAATAAAGGTTACGTAAAATACACTTTTCTGAGACCTCAGATTGTGATCACATGCTGAAGTGCACAAAATATAAAACATATTGAAGATGGAATGTCAAACTCCTCTCTTTTAGTCATTAAATCATAAAAAAATTGAAGACTGCAAGTATTTTAGTGACAGCTGATTTATAGTGTTACATAGAGTGGTAATATGTAGTAGTATCTAAAAACTGAACTGTTGTTCAGAGGCTGCAAAAATAACACAAGATTTAAACAGACATGTTTCTGCTAAATTGGTAGACACGGAGCTAATGTTGAAGGTTTTGTTTTATGTCTTTGTTCGGAAGGTTTGTGGGAGGCAGAAGCACAGACATATTGCAATGAAGATTTCCTGATCTTTGTTACTACAGTTTTTATCATGCATATTTTTATTAAGGTGAGTCTAATCTGCATGCATGTTTTTTGTAATTTAGGATTTATTAGGTTTAGGAACAGGATAACATTTTAACGTAGATGAGAATTTGACATAATAAATAGTAATATTGTAAGGTGTGTAAGACAGGACTTTTACAAAGGCTGTGCACCTAGAGACTGCATACTGTAAGTGTAAGACATACTAATGGTAATACCTGTATATTATATGGGTCATACCCACAGTATGAGCACATGCAGTTGCAGAGCCAGCCGGGCCAGATAGGAGCCCCACCGCTGGGCAAATCTCTCTTCTCCTTCATTCCACAACCCAGTGATGAGTGGGGCCAGAAGGAAAAGTCCTGTATATTTAACTTTCACTGCACCACAATCAGACCTCTGCTGGTTGAAACTACCTATCATAGGTAAGACATGAATAGAAAAAAAATTGACTACTCTTTTTTTTCCTCTTGGCAAGAAGGAAGGAGTGGATTTCCAACTATGGTGTTGGCTGGAGATGTGAGTTTTCAAATAATCCACAATTGCAATTAATTGTGGGGTACAATCTTTCTCGTCAAGTCAAGCCTCACAATTAGCTGAGGCACAGCAACACACAAAAGGGCTTACAACACTTTGGCCAAAATGTTAAACTAAAAGACCATTTTATTTAATAGATATCTATACATATATATATTTAGGCACTGTACCATGTATACCTTTCACTGGATGTGCACTGAGCTCTGTCTGTGTTTCGTGTTCTGTCTCTGGTTTTAAGCACAGCAACACACAGCAAGACAGCTCATGTAGCAGAGAGGGCAAAATGTTTTTTTGTTGTATCTTTTGTCAGCAGAATATACAGAGAATAATCACAGTAATTTACAATTGATAACGTGTAAAAAATAAATAATATATACACAGCAT
>WSYH01019442.1:0-10108 GCA_036426205.1 Ascaphus truei | reverse complement strand
GAATGATGCTATAAATACTTCTCAAGGGGTAGAAAGGAGATATAGCTGGAAGAGTACACTAAGACACAGAAGGTCCAGAAACAGTTTTATCACATAAATAAAGTCTACAGATTCTACCAACAGTATTGTGGCTGTTGTAGAAAAATAAGTGTTACATGATGCATCGTTTCAAGTGCACCACTATTTATTCCAATGGCGCCACGCCAAATTTCACATTAAATTACGCACCAGCTTTACATAGTTACATAGTTACATAGTTACATAGTAGATGAGGTTGAAAAAAGACGTACATCCATCAAGTTCAACCTATGCTAAATTTAGACAACAGATACTTTATTCTATATCTATTCTTACTTATTGGTCCAGAGGAAGGCAAACAAAAAACCCCATTAAGGGGAAAAATTAATTCCTTCCTGATTCCAAGAATTGGCAATCGGATTATTCCCTGGATCAACATCCTTCCCATGTATACTTATTTGGTATATCCCTGTATACCTTTACCATCTAAAAAGATGTCCAACCTTTTTTTTGAGGAAATCTATTGTATCTGCCATCACAGTCTCCATGGGTAATGAATTCCACATTTTAACTGCCCTTACTGTAAAGAACCCTTTCCTTTGTTGCTGGTGAAATTTCCTTTCCTCCAACCTTAAGGGATGGCCCGGAGTCCTTTGTACTGCCCGTGGGACTAATAGTTATTTTGAAAGCTCCTTGTATTGTCCCTGAATATATTTGTATATAGTTATCATATCCCTCTTAGACGCCTCTTTTCTAATGTAAATAAATCTAATTTAGCTAGCCTCTCCTCATAAGTTAGAATGTCCAACCCCTTTATTAATTTGGTGGCTCTTCTCTGCACTCTCTCTAGTTCCATAATGTCTTTTCTTAGGATTGATGCCCAAAATTGTACTCCATATTCAAGGTGTGGTCTTACTAATTCTTTGTAAAGGGGCATAATTATGTTTACTTCCCTTCCATCCATTGCCCGTTTGATGCAAGATAAGATCTTGTTTGCCTTTGCAGCTACTGCATGACATTGGGCACTATTGCTAAGCCTGCTGTCTACAAGCACTCCTAAATCCTTCTCCATCAAGGATTCCCCCAATATATCTCCATTTAATTTGTAAGTCGCCTTTTTATTCTTGCATCCCAAATGCATAATCTTACATTTATCTGTATTAAACCTCATTTGCCATTTACCTGCCCACGTTTCCAGTCTCTCCAAGTCCTTCTGAAGAGAAATTACATCCTGCTCTGATTCTATTACCTTACACAATTTAGTATCATCAGCAAAGATGGAGACTTTGCTGTCGATCCCAACCTCAAGGTCATTAATAAACAAGTTAAAAAGCAGGGGTCCCAGTACCGATCCTTGAGATACTCCACTCACGACTTTAGCCCAACCTGAAAAAGTTCCATTTATGACAACCCTCTGTTGTCTGTCCTTTAACCAGTTTTCAATCCAGGTGCATATATTATTACTGAGTCCAATTTTATTTATTTTTTACACCAACCTCTTGTGTGAAACCGTATCAAAAGCCTTTGCAAAATCTAAGTAGACCACATCAACTGCATTACCCTGGTCTAAATTCCTACTTACTTCCTCAAAGAAACAAATAAGGTTAGTTTGGCAAGATTTATCCTTCATAAATCCATGCTGACTATTATTAATAATTTTGTTTTCCATTAGGTATTCCTGAATATTATCCCGTATTAAACCTTCAAGTAGTTTCCCTACTATTGAAGTCAGCTTACAGGTCTGTAATTCCCCGGGTGTGATCTAGCTCCCTTTTTAAATATAGGCACCACATCTGCTTTACGCCAATCTTGTGGTACTGAGCCTGTGGAAATGGAGTCCTTGAATATTAAATATAATGGTTTTGCTATTACTGAGCTTAACTCCTTGAGAACTCTTGGATGTATGCCATCGGGGCCAGGTGCCTTATTTACTTTAATTTTTTCAAGTCGCTTATGAACTTCTTCCTCAGTTAATCAATTGGTCATTAATATGGAGGTTGTGGCTTCCTCCTGTGGCGCTACTATTGAACTTGATTCTTCCCTGGTAAACACAGAGGCAAAGAATTTGTTTAATACCTCTGCTTTTTCCTTATCTCCAATAATCTGCCTACCCATCTCACACTGAAAGGGTCCTATATTTTCTTTTCTCATTTTTTTGTTATTAAGGTACTTAATGAACTTTTTAGGGTTGACCTTACTTTCTATTGCAATCCTTTTTTCATTATCCATTTTTGCTAATTTAATTGCCCTTTTGCAATTTTTGTTTAATTCCTTATAATTCTGATACGATGTCTCTGTCCCTTCTGACTTAAAGAAATCTAAACGCCTTCCTCTTCTTGTCCATTTCCTCCCCTACCTGTTTATTTAGCCACATTGGTTTTGACATTTCTTTCATACTTATTACCCAATGGTATACACTGATAAGTGTGCTTTTCTAACAATATTTTAAAAACTGCATATTTATCTTCTACATTTTTCCCTGCAAAAACATCATCCCATTGTATTACTACTAGATTAGACCTCAGTTTATTAAAATCTGCCTTTCTAAAGTTTAAAGTCTTTGTTGAACCCAAGTAATCTGTTTTTTGATAATTTACTTCAAATGAGACCATGTTACCCAAATGTTCCAGGACTTGAATATTTGTTATTACTTCTACATTGTTTGATAGGACCAAAACCAGAACCGCCCCTCTCCTGGTTGGTTCCTCAATAATTTGGGTCATATAATTGTCTTTAAGCACCCCCAAAAACCTGTTTCCATTTGTTGTAACGCTAATCTCATTGCCCCAGTCTATGTCTGGATAATTAAAATCCCCCATTATGCAAACATGACCCAGTTTTGATGCCTTCTCCATTTGCAAATGTATTTTAGCTTCCTCAATCTCACAGATATTTGGTGGTTTATAGCATATTCCCACAAACATTTTCTTTATACTTTTACCTCCACTGCTAATTTCTATCCACAAGGTCTCTACATTTTCATCATTCCCTTCATAGACATCATCCCTTATAATAGGTTTTAGATCTGGTTTAACATATAGACATACTCCACCTCCCCTTCTATTTGTTCGATCCTTCCGAAAAAGAGAATACCCCTTTAAATTAACTGTCCAGACATGAGTTGCATCCCACCATGCACAACTTGGTGTTAGTGGGCGCAATAAAGTGGGGGACATCCCTCAAATACTAGTTACCAGGAATACATCAATGGGGCGTTCTGTGTGATAGCACCTAATCACACAACACTGAAGAAGCCCATTATCTCAGAGACTAAGAGACAGTAGTAAAGATGTATTTCAACATAAAGAAATGACTCCATTCTCTGCTTGAGCTTGTGTCAAGTGTTTCTTATATTTGATGAAAATTGTTAGCCTGATGTTAAATATAAGCATATTTAAAAATAGTAATAATAAAAAAGTATTAGTCTATGATACAGCACAATTTGGAATAATGGATTTATATCCTGTTGGTGTTCTTTAAAATATATTTTTGTGAGTGTGTTTGTACAGTAAATATATTTTTTATATACTGGGCCATCAACAGGGTGGGAAACAGGGACTTCTGTATTGTACAAAAAATGCAAAAAAACACACAGCAGCGCACTGCCCCAAAAAAATGGGACACAGGTGGTAAAAGTGAACAATGTATTGCCCAATCAAAATGACAAAAAAGGAGGTGTGGACCACACCTCCTTTTTTGTCAAATTGATTGGGCAATACATTTTTCACTTTTTCCACCTGTATCCCACATTTTGGGGCAGTGCGCTGCTGTGTGCTTTTTTTCTGCTGTGTTGACCTCTACTGGCAGCTGGACACACCATCAAGAAAGATCGTTTGGCTCAAGGAGTGGGTAAGATATAAAGAAGATCATCTGATTAAGAACAATATTTGCTACAAACTTTGGTGAGCTATTTTCTGGACTTTATCACAATGTTGCCTCCCATGAGGTGCAGCGGTGGGATTATTAACATTTTTTTGTTACCTTCAGGAGATATAAAAAGGTGTTGAACCATTATTTCTCACCTAGTAGTACACCCACTCCTACAATAGAAGCCATTATTTTCATGATATTCATTATGAATTAGCACCCATTCATTCTACATATTCTGACTTCTGTTTTGTGCCTTGTCAGTTAAGGTACGGAGTCCCCTGCTGGCTCCGCTACAGTGCATGGGCCGCACCTCTGCTCTGCTGGATGCCGCCCCCTTTGGCCAGGGGACTCCCCTTCACTGGCCACCATCCATTCACCCTCCCCCTTTGGCGGGCCTTTATGGCTCTCCCATTTGTATCTGTCATTATTCCAGCCTTGAAGCACCTTTCAAGGGGCAAAAACTAAGAAGAAAAAGAAACCTAGTGAGTGAGCACTCAGTCACCGAATGTGTAATATGAATGTATATAAAAATAATTTATTGTCAACTAACAGATATAAAATAAAGGGATTTAAAATAAACAGCAACAAAGTAACTGTAATCAAAATAACATTGCTGTAAAAGCTCTGTTGATTAACATATGGGAGTTATGACATAAGGTCAGAATCTCATGCTGTGGATAACAGGCAGATGGAAATAGGGGTTAATATTGTTCACTGCTGTATTAACTGCCTTAATGGCCAGTGATATATGTGGGTAAGTAAGACCCAACTAGCTGACAGCTAAAATATATTAAAGTGGCTTAAAGATACCCTAAATGATAGTGAGTGATCTCAATTGTATAACATAGTGAACCTGCAGGAATGTCCCTTTATGGGGGCATATAGCCGCCATTACATCAATAGGGATACATTACTGCATAGGGCATCAGTAGAGAGGCAGTTAAAACATGTAATAATCACAAAGGGATCCGCAAAACACACCTATAAATGAACCAATGTGTCTTGCATATGGTAATGTCCCTGTACAAGAAAGGAGTGTCAATTTTATGTATGAATGGCACAATAGCTTGATGTAAGAGAGCAACTGTGCTGTGAGTGAAGGATTAACAACACCCGACCGATCACAGGAATGCAGTAGCCCAATGTGCATATACTGCTATATTGTGAGGTAATCGGTGTGCCAAATCCAATCACCTGACCACTACCAGCAAAGCAGCAACCCTATATGAACAGGCTGCTGTGTTGTAAAATAAATTTATTTATTTATTTATAAAATATTTTACCAGGAAGTAATACATTGAGAGTTACCTCTCGTTTTCAAGTATGTCCTGGGCACAGAGTAAAACAAATAATACATGGTTACAAATACAGTTACATAAATGAACAGGGTATACATTATATACAAGACATTGCGTGCATAGTTAAAGAAAATATATATTATGGGCGTATGAAACAGTTACAGACCAGATTAAAGTGTGAGACAGCCTTAGATTTGAAAGAACTTAAACTGGTGGTGGATGTGAGAGTCTCTGGTAGGTTGTTCCAGTTTTGGGGTGCATGGTAGGAGAAGGAGGAACGTCCTGATACTTTGTTGAGCCTTGGGACCATGAACAGTCTTTTGGAGTCTGATCTCAGATGATAAGTACTGCAAGTGGTAGGGGTGAGGAGCTTGTTCAGATAGCTGGGTAGCTTGCCCATGAAGAATTTAAAGGTAAGACAGGAAAGGTGAACTTTGCACCTAGACTCTAGTGATGACCAATCTAGTTCTTTGAGCATATCGCAGTGATTTGTGTTGTAGTTGCATTGGAGAACAAAACGACAAATTGAATTGTATAGGGTGTCAAGTTTGCCAAGGTGGGTTTGAGGTTCTGAGCCATTTACTATGTCTCCATAGTCAATAATTGGCATTAGCATCTGCTGTGCGATACGCTTTCTGACCAGGAGACTTAGGGAGGATTTGTTCCTGTAAAGTACCCCTTATTTGGCATAGGTCTTGGTTGTCAGGGTATCAATGTGCATCCCGAATGTTAAGTGGGAGTCAAACCATAAGCCCAGGTATGTAAAACTAGTGACAGGGGTTAGGGTGGTGTTAGAGTTGGTTCTAATCAGGAGCTCAGTCACTGGAAGCTTTAAAAATTTAGTCTTGGTCCCAAACACCATTGTTACAGTCTTGTCAGTGTTTAAAAACAGTTTGTTTTGGGAAATCCAGTTTACGAGTCTCAAAAAGTCAGACTGAAGTATGTGTTGAAGGTCAGAGAGGCTATGGCTGTGTGCATATAGGATTGTGTCGTCTGCATACATGTGTATTGAGGCTTCCTTACAAGCTGTGGGAAGATCATTAATGAACACTGAGAAGAGTAGGGACCCCAGAACAGAGCCTTGCGGGACACCACAGGTGATATCCAGGAGGTTGGAGTTCGAGCCTGAGATGTACACATGTTGGGATCTTCCTGATACGTAGGACTGAAACCAGTTTAAAGCATGCTTCCCTATTCCAGAGCTCTGGAGTTTGTTAAGCAGGATAACATGATCAACTGTGTCAAAAGCCTTTGCAAAATCTAGGAATACTTCACCAGTGAGTTGTCCCCGTTCCATTCCACACTGGATTTCATTGCAAACTTTTAGCTGAGTAGTTATGGTGGAGTGTTTGGGACGAAACCCAGATTGGAATTGGCTATGGAAATTTGTCTTGGTATAGAAATTGCTTAATTGGGAGTGGACACATTTTTCCATGACTTTGGATAGAATTGGGAGAAGTGAGATTGGCCTGTAGTTTGAGACAGTGTTTTTGTCCCCACTTTTGAAGATTGGGACAACTCTGGCAGTTTTCCATGTCTTAGGGATATGGCCTGCAGACAGGATAGAGTTGACTATGGACGCAATTGGTTTGGCAATGCCTGGAGCACCAAGTCGTAGGAACCTAGATTGTAGTAAGTCGGGTTCACATTGGCTGCTTAGTTTTAGTTTGAGGAGCGCTTGTATAATCTCCTCTTCAGATACTAGGCCAAATTGAAAATTGTGGGCAGTGTTGGGAGGGGGTGGGACTATAGGGGTACTCCCAGGATGAGATTCAGGTTTGTGGTTTGGGCTGCGTTTTACTAATAAGTTAGTGGCACACCCCACAAAGTAATCATTGAATGCATTTGCAATGTCAGCGGGGTTTGTCAGAGTAATATCCCCCTTAGTGATATTACTTGGTTGTTGATGGTTAGAAGGCTGGAATATATTGTTGATAACCTTCCAGAAGTTAGCTGGGTTTGTTGTATTTTGGTGGGGATTGTCAGAGTAATATTGTGCTTTTGCATGCCTTGTTTGCCTTGTGCACATGTTCCGCATGCATCTGTAGTGATTGAGATCCTTGGTAGTGCCAGTTACTTTGTAGCTTTTACACAAGGTATCCCTGAGCTGGTAGAGTGCAATAAGGTCACTTGTAACCCATGGAAGGTGGGCCCCTCGTACCCTTATTTTGCGTAATGGAGCATGGGTATCACAGAGTTTTAAGAACTCGGACTGGAAATAGTCGAGCGCAGAATCAGGGTCGGGAATTAAATCGATTCTGTGCCAAGGGCAGTTGGTAAGGTCATCTAGAAACTGTTGTGGGTTTAAGTTTCTAAATGTTCTAGTGAGGAGAACTTTAGGGCTTGATTGGGGCGGTTTAACTTTCCTTACACAGTACACTATTGCATGGTCACTGAAAATGTCAGGAAGGATGCCAGAGGATTGGATTCTGCTGGGGTTTGAGAAGAGAATCCAGTCTAGCAAGGAATGGTTGTGCGATTTCAGGTTTATCCGTGTGGGTTGGGAAATGAGTTGCGATAGGTTAAGTGACTTGAGTTGTATCTGGATTTTGTGGTTTTTAGGGTCAAGCCAATTGAAGTTGAAATCCCCGAGAACAAGCAGCTCACTCTTCTCATTCAGAGAGGAAATGGAGCCAAGAAATTGGGTGATATCAGTCAGGGATTGTAGAGGGGCTTTAGGGGGGCGGTAGATGCCAGCAAGCAAGATGGGTTTAGAAAAGGGGAGGCAGATTTTGCCAACTAGAATTTCAAAGGAGGGTGGGCTTGATGGGCAATTTAACAGTGTAAATTGTAAGGTGTCTGCAATATAAAATAACACCCCTCCTCATCTCTTTGACCTATCTCTCCTAAAAATGGAGTATCCCTGAATGGCGATATTTGCATCAGGGGTTTTAAGGGATAGCCATGTTTCTGTAAGAATGATGGCTTTGGGTTTATGCATAAGGCACCATGCTCTTAGTTCGTCCAGTTTGGGCAGCAGACTCCAGATATTTATATGGGCGACAGATAGGCCTTTTTGGAATTTAAAGGTGGAATTCTCAGGGGCATGGGACAGAGCTGAAATGGGAGGACCTGGGTTAGGTTCAATATCACCTGCTAAGGAGAGTAACAGTACGAGTAGGAATTTGGGCAGTTGTTTGGAGGTTGTAAATTTGTGGTGTTTGCCATTAGAGTGAGCAGTGGTTGGTGTGCTGGTTTTGAGAGTTCTCCACCAACATTTAGTAGATAGTGCAAGGCTTTTCAATAGTCAAGGGTGTATGGTGATGTTGGGTGTTGGCTAGGATGGAGGAGTTTGTAGTGTATAGAGAGAGTAAAATCTCCATGAGGCCAGGAGAAAAAAAATGTTAAGATACAGAGCAGGTTCATTTTGCCAGAGGTAGGCAGTGCTGCAAGGAGCTGTTGTGAACAAAGTGAGTGTGTGCAGACTAAACAGCAGTGGTGTGCCTGTTCCTTGTCAAATGTTTTGGTGCATTGCAATGCTAGAGTCAGTTCAGGGTTGCAGTGTTTTGTGCGGTCAGTTTTGGGAGAGGCTGCAGTGAAAGAAGTTGTAAAGGGGTGGGTGGTTAAATTATGCAGGTTAGCAAGAATGGGATCATAGTGTGATCTGAGTAGCTTACCTTTGTTGTCGTGAGTCAAAAAGTTTGCAGAAAGATGCAGTCCCCAGTCACCTCTAGTCAAACTATTGTCTAACTATATTTATCACTTAAAAAGCTCACTTTAAATGCCTCACTGCCTGTTGCCAATTGCAGGAGAGGTGTTGGTTTTATACATCTAAAACAGTCACATGACCCTCCCCCTCCCCAATCAATCAGCTTGTTCCAGTTGGTCAATTAACAGCACTGAGTTAAGAGGGAAAAAATAAAAATAAACCACTTTTGAAATTCAAACATACTAACTTTTTTCAATGCTTAAGGCCACAGAGAAAATCTTTTACACAGGACTTGCATATCAAGGGACATACCTGTGAAGAGAATACAATTAGATCCATGTCATATCAGCTGAGGTTATTGATCTTGCATTGATCTTGCATGAAGATAGTAAGTGTATTAACTATAACTATTGTCTAACTATATTTATCACTTAAAAAGCTCACTTTAAATGCCTCACTGTCTAATGCTAATTGCAGTTTAGCCAGTAACCCGACTGGTCACAGTAGGTAGCAACCCAAACTAGATAGGTTGCTATGCTGCTAGACTGACAGTGATTAATATGATCACCCGGACAGTCCCAGAACAGCTGTTAGTGCAGATATTTGTAAGCAAATTGCCGGGAGTAGGGAAAACATACGGCTTCCTGCACAGACCAAGAAATGGTTTCACAGAATGAAACACAGTTGCAATCGTGGCAAGGTAAGTGACAATGTATCAGATCTTCAATACCAGCACAGCCCGAGCCTAGAGGTAATTGACACTAACACTGACTTATAACATGCATTGTCCCCTATATCAGCACTGATCGTTTGATATCAATGCTGATGTGCTCGAGGACATGCCTACAATAAAGAGCAGTGAGAGATAAGATCCCCTATTTCAAAATTGAGCCCGTAGTGTAGAGGAGCTACACACAGGATCATTTGTCAGTAGTTAAAAACAATAAACACCGGGACTCCGCAACTTGGACAGAAAGTCAGTTAATGTTGCAGCCGCAATGGTAGCGTCCCGCGTGTGTGGGGGAGGAGTGTGGCCTACCTTCATCTAACTTTCAAGGGGCTCCAGTAGGCCCATCTGTGGAACCCAGGTATACAAATTACCCATTATGCTCCCCCTCTGAAGCCTATTATCCCTTATAACCCCTCAGGCCTATTATACCCAACCAGGCCCACTGTGGGAGAGAGGAGGCCCGGTGTGGAAAGAAGCAGGCATCAGCTGGGGAGAGGCAGCAGCAAGCAGAGGTTGTGTGGTGTTTGTATCTTGGGGGGGGGG
>WSYH01019441.1:0-10108 GCA_036426205.1 Ascaphus truei | reverse complement strand
CCCCCCCCCCAAGATACAAACACCACACAACCTCTGCTTGCTGCTGCCTCTCCCCAGCTGATGCCTGCTTCTTTCCACACCGGGCCTCCTCTCTCCCACAGTGGGCCTGGTTGGGTATAATAGGCCTGAGGGGTTATAAGGGATAATAGGCTTCAGAGGGGGAGCATAATGGGTAATTTGTATACCTGGGTTCCACAGATGGGCCTACTGGAGCCCCTTGAAAGTTAGATGAAGGTAGGCCACACTCCTCCCCCACACACGCGGGACGCTACCATTGCGGCTGCAACATTAACTGACTTTCTGTCCAAGTTGCGGAGTCCCGGTGTTTATTGTTTTTAACTACTGACAAATGATCCTGTGTGTAGCTCCTCTACACTACGGGCTCAATTTTGAAATAGGGGATCTTATCTCTCACTGCTCTTTATTGTAGGCATGTCCTCGAGCACATCAGCATTGATATCAAACGATCAGTGCTGATATAGGGGACAATGCATGTTATAAGTCAGTGTTAGTGTCAATTACCTCTAGGCTCGGGCTGTGCTGGTATTGAAGATCTGATACATTGTCACTTACCTTGCCACGATTGCAACTGTGTTTCATTCTGTGAAACCATTTCTTGGTCTGTGCAGGAAGCCGTATGTTTTCCCTACTCCCGGCAATTTGCTTACAAATATCTGCACTAACAGCTGTTCTGGGACTGTCCGGGTGATCATATTAATCACTGTCAGTCTAGCAGCATAGCAACCTATCTAGTTTGGGTTGCTACCTACTGTGACCAGTCGGGTTACTGGCTAAACTGCAATTAGCATTAGACAGTGAGGCATTTAAAGTGAGCTTTTTAAGTGATAAATATAGTTAGACAATAGTTATAGTTAATACACTTACTATCTTCATGCAAGATCAATGCAAGATCAATAACCTCAGCTGATATGACATGGATCTAATTGTATTCTCTTCACAGGTATGTCCCTTGATATGCAAGTCCTGTGTAAAAGATTTTCTCTGTGGCCTTAAGCATTGAAAAAAGTTAGTATGTTTGAATTTCAAAAGTGGTTTATTTTTATTTTTTCCCTCTTAACTCAGTGCTGTTAATTGACCAACTGGAACAAGCTGATTGATTGGGGAGGGGGAGGGTCATGTGACTGTTTTAGATGTATAAAACCAACACCTCTCCTGCAATTGGCAACAGGCAGTGAGGCATTTAAAGTGAGCTTTTTAAGTGATAAATATAGTTAGACAATAGTTTGACTAGAGGTGACTGGGGACTGCATCTTTCTGCAAACTTTTTGACTCACGACAACAAAGGTAAGCTACTCAGATCACACTATGATCCCATTCTTGCTAACCTGCATAATTTAACCACCCACCCCTTTACAACTTCTTTCACTGCAGCCTCTCCCAAAACTGACCGCACAAAACACTGCAACCCTGAACTGACTCTAGCATTGCAATGCACCAAAACATTTGACAAGGAACAGGCACACCACTGCTGTTTAGTCTGCACACACTCACTTTGTTCACAACAGCTCCTTGCAGCACTGCCTACCTCTGGCAAAATGAACCTGCTCTGTATCTTAACATTTTTTTTCTCCTGGCCTCATGGAGATTTTACTCTCTCTATACACTACAAACTCCTCCATCCTAGCCAACACCCAACATCACCATACACCCTTGACTATTGAAAAGCCTTGCACTATCTACTAAATGTTGGTGGAGAACTCTCAAAACCAGCACACCAACCACTGCTCACTCTAATGGCAAACACCACAAATTTACAACCTCCAAACAACTGCCCAAATTCCTACTCGTACTGTTACTCTCCTTAGCAGGTGATATTGAACCTAACCCAGGTCCTCCCATTTCAGCTCTGTCCCATGCCCCTGAGAATTCCACCTTTAAATTCCAAAAAGGCCTATCTGTCGCCCATATAAATATCTGGAGTCTGCTGCCCAAACTGGACGAACTAAGAGCATGGTGCCTTATGCATAAACCCAAAGCCATCATTCTTACAGAAACATGGCTATCCCTTAAAACCCCTGATGCAAATATCGCCATTCAGGGATACTCCATTTTTAGGAGAGATAGGTCAAAGAGATGAGGAGGGGTGTTATTTTATATTGCAGACACCTTACAATTTACACTGTTAAATTGCCCATCAAGCCCACCCTCCTTTGAAATTCTAGTTGGCAAAATCTGCCTCCCCTTTTCTAAACCCATCTTGCTTGCTGGCATCTACCGCCCCCCTAAAGCCCCTCTACAATCCCTGACTGATATCACCCAATTTCTTGGCTCCATTTCCTCTCTGAATGAGAAGAGTGAGCTGCTTGTTCTCGGGGATTTCAACTTCAATTGGCTTGACCCTAAAAACCACAAAATCCAGATACAACTCAAGTCACTTAACCTATCGCAACTCATTTCCCAACCCACACGGATAAACCTGAAATCGCACAACCATTCCTTGCTAGACTGGATTCTCTTCTCAAACCCCAGCAGAATCCAATCCTCTGGCATCCTTCCTGACATTTTCAGTGACCATGCAATAGTGTACTGTGTAAGGAAAGTTAAACCGCCCCAATCAAGCCCTAAAGTTCTCCTCACTAGAACATTTAGAAACTTAAACCCACAACAGTTTCTAGATGACCTTACCAACTGCCCTTGGCACAGAATCGATTTAATTCCCGACCCTGATTCTGCGCTCGACTATTTCCAGTCCGAGTTCTTAAAACTCTGTGATACCCATGCTCCATTACGCAAAATAAGGGTACGAGGGGCCCACCTTCCATGGGTTACAAGTGACCTTATTGCACTCTACCAGCTCAGGGATACCTTGTGTAAAAGCTACAAAGTAACTGGCACTACCAAGGATCTCAATCACTACAGATGCATGCGGAACATGTGCACAAGGCAAACAAGGCATGCAAAAGCACAATATTACTCTGACAATCCCCACCAAAATACAACAAACCCAGCTAACTTCTGGAAGGTTATCAACAATATATTCCAGCCTTCTAACCATCAACAACCAAGTAATATCACTAAGGGGGATATTACTCTGACAAACCCCGCTGACATTGCAAATGCATTCAATGATTACTTTGTGGGGTGTGCCACTAACTTATTAGTAAAACGCAGCCCAAACCACAAACCTGAATCTCATCCTGGGAGTACCCCTATAGTCCCACCCCCTCCCAACACTGCCCACAATTTTCAATTTGGCCTAGTATCTGAAGAGGAGATTATACAAGCGCTCCTCAAACTAAAACTAAGCAGCCAATGTGAACCCGACTTACTACAATCTAGGTTCCTACGACTTGGTGCTCCAGGCATTGCCAAACCAATTGCGTCCATAGTCAACTCTATCCTGTCTGCAGGCCATATCCCTAAGACATGGAAAACTGCCAGAGTTGTCCCAATCTTCAAAAGTGGGGACAAAAACACTGTCTCAAACTACAGGCCAATCTCACTTCTCCCAATTCTATCCAAAGTCATGGAAAAATGTGTCCACTCCCAATTAAGCAATTTCTATACCAAGACAAATTTCCATAGCCAATTCCAATCTGGGTTTCGTCCCAAACACTCCACCATAACTACTCAGCTAAAAGTTTGCAATGAAATCCAGTGTGGAATGGAACGGGGACAACTCACTGGTGAAGTATTCCTAGATTTTGCAAAGGCTTTTGACACAGTTGATCATGTTATCCTGCTTAACAAACTCCAGAGCTCTGGAATAGGGAAGCATGCTTTAAACTGGTTTCAGTCCTACGTATCAGGAAGATCCCAACATGTGTACATCTCAGGCTCGAACTCCAACCTCCTGGATATCACCTGTGGTGTCCCGCAAGGCTCTGTTCTGGGGTCCCTACTCTTCTCAGTGTTCATTAATGATCTTCCCACAGCTTGTAAGGAAGCCTCAATACACATGTATGCAGACGACACAATCCTATATGCACACAGCCATAGCCTCTCTGACCTTCAACACATACTTCAGTCTGACTTTTTGAGACTCGTAAACTGGATTTCCCAAAACAAACTGTTTTTAAACACTGACAAGACTGTAACAATGGTGTTTGGGACCAAGACTAAATTTTTAAAGCTTCCAGTGACTGAGCTCCTGATTAGAACCAACTCTAACACCACCCTAACCCCTGTCACTAGTTTTACATACCTGGGCTTATGGTTTGACTCCCACTTAACATTCGGGATGCACATTGATACCCTGACAACCAAGACCTATGCCAAATAAGGGGTACTTTACAGGAACAAATCCTCCCTAAGTCTCCTGGTCAGAAAGCGTATCGCACAGCAGATGCTAATGCCAATTATTGACTATGGAGACATAGTAAATGGCTCAGAACCTCAAACCCACCTTGGCAAACTTGACACCCTATACAATTCAATTTGTCGTTTTGTTCTCCAATGCAACTACAACACAAATCACTGCGATATGCTCAAAGAACTAGATTGGTCATCACTAGAGTCTAGGTGCAAAGTTCACCTTTCCTGTCTTACCTTTAAATTCTTCATGGGCAAGCTACCCAGCTATCTGAACAAGCTCCTCACCCCTACCACTTGCAGTACTTATCATCTGAGATCAGACTCCAAAAGACTGTTCATGGTCCCAAGGCTCAACAAAGTATCAGGACGTTCCTCCTTCTCCTACCATGCACCCCAAAACTGGAACAACCTACCAGAGACTCTCACATCCACCACCAGTTTAAGTTCTTTCAAATCTAAGGCTGTCTCACACTTTAATCTGGTCTGTAACTGTTTCATACGCCCATAATATATATTTTCTTTAACTATGCACGCAATGTCTTGTATATAATGTATACCCTGTTCATTTATGTAACTGTATTTGTAACCATGTATTATTTGTTTTACTCTGTGCCCAGGACATACTTGAAAACGAGAGGTAACTCTCAATGTATTACTTCCTGGTAAAATATTTTATAAATAAATAAATAAATTTATTTTACAACACAGCAGCCTGTTCATATAGGGTTGCTGCTTTGCTGGTAGTGGTCAGGTGATTGGATTTGGCACACCGATTACCTCACAATATAGCAGTATATGCACATTGGGCTACTGCATTCCTGTGATCGGTCGGGTGTTGTTAATCCTTCACTCACAGCACAGTTGCTCTCTTACATCAAGCTATTGTGCCATTCATACATAAAATTGACACTCCTTTCTTGTACAGGGACATTACCATATGCAAGACACATTGGTTCATTTATAGGTGTGTTTTGCGGATCCCTTTGTGATTATTACATGTTTTAACTGCCTCTCTACTGATGCCCTATGCAGTAATGTATCCCTATTGATGTAATGGCGGCTATATGCCCCCATAAAGGGACATTCCTGCAGGTTCACTATGTTATACAATTGAGATCACTCACTATCATTTAGGGTATCTTTAAGCCACTTTAATATATTTTAGCTGTCAGCTAGTTGGGTCTTACTTACCCACATATATCACTGGCCATTAAGGCAGTTAATACAGCAGTGAACAATATTAACCCCTATTTCCATCTGCCTGTTATCCACAGCATGAGATTCTGACCTTATGTCATAACTCCCATATGTTAATCAACAGAGCTTTTACAGCAATGTTATTTTGATTACAGTTACTTTGTTGCTGTTTATTTTAAATCCCTTTATTTTATATCTGTTAGTTGACAATAAATTATTTTTATATACATTCATATTACACATTCGGTGACTGAGTGCTCACTCACTAGGTTTCTTTTTCTTCTTAGTTTTTGCCCCTTGAAAGGTGCTTCAAGGCTGGAATAATGACAGATACAAATGGGAGAGCCATAAAGGCCCGCCAAAGGGGGAGGGTGAATGGATGGTGGCCAGTGAAGGGGAGTCCCCTGGCCAAAGGGGGCGGCATCCAGCAGAGCAGAGGTGCGGCCCATGCACTGTAGCGGAGCCAGCAGGGGACTCCGTACCTTAACTGACAAGGCACAAAACAGAAGTCAGAATATGTAGAATGAATGGGTGCTAATTCATAATGAATATCATGAAAATAATGGCTTCTATTGTAGGAGTGGGTGTACTACTAGGTGAGAAATAATGGTTCAACACCTTTTTATATCTCCTGAAGGTAACAAAAAAATGTTAATAATCCCACCGCTGCACCTCATGGGAGGCAACATTGTGATAAAGTCCAGAAAATAGCTCACCAAAGTTTGTAGCAAATATTGTTCTTAATCAGATGATCTTCTTTATATCTTACCCACTCCTTGAGCCAAACGATCTTTCTTGATGGTGTGTCCAGCTGCCAGTAGAGGTCAACACAGCAGAAAAAAAGCACACAGCAGCGCACTGCCCCAAAATGTGGGATACAGGTGGAAAAAGTGAAAAATGTATTGCCCAATCAATTTGACAAAAAAGGAGGTGTGGTCCACACCTCCTTTTTTGTCATTTTGATTGGGCAATACATTGTTCACTTTTACCACCTGTGTCCCATTTTTTTGGGGCAGTGCGCTGCTGTGTGTTTTTTTGCATTTTTTGTACAATACAGAAGTCCCTGTTTCCCACCCTGTTGATGGCCCAGTATATAAAAAATATATTTACTGTACAAACACACTCACAAAAATATATTTTAAAGAACACCAACAGGATATAAATCCATTATTCCAAATTGTGCTGTATCATAGACTAATACTTTTTTATTATTACTATTTTTAAATATGCTTATATTTAACATCAGGCTAACAATTTTCATCAAATATAAGAAACACTTGACACAAGCTCAAGCAGAGAATGGAGTCATTTCTTTATGTTGAAATACATCTTTACTACTGTCTCTTAGTCTCTGAGATAATGGGCTTCTTCAGTGTTGTGTGATTAGGTGCTATCACACAGAACGCCCCATTGATGTATTCCTGGTAACTAGTATTTGAGGGATGTCCCCCACTTTATTGCGCCCACTAACACCAAGTTGTGCATGGTGGGATGCAACTCATGTCTGGACAGTTAATTTAAAGGGGTATTCTCTTTTTCGGAAGGATCGAACAAATAGAAGGGGAGGTGGAGTATGTCTATATGTTAAACCAGATCTAAAACCTATTATAAGGGATGATGTCTATGAAGGGAATGATGAAAATGTAGAGACCTTGTGGATAGAAATTAGCAGTGGAGGTAAAAGTATAAAGAAAATGTTTGTGGGAATATGCTATAAACCACCAAATATCTGTGAGATTGAGGAAGCTAAAATACATTTGCAAATGGAGAAGGCATCAAAACTGGGTCATGTTTGCATAATGGGGGATTTTAATTATCCAGACATAGACTGGGGCAATGAGATTAGCGTTACAACAAATGGAAACAGGTTTTTGGGGGTGCTTAAAGACAATTATATGACCCAAATTATTGAGGAACCAACCAGGAGAGGGGCGGTTCTGGTTTTGGTCCTATCAAACAATGTAGAAGTAATAACAAATATTCAAGTCCTGGAACATTTGGGTAACATGGTCTCATTTGAAGTAAATTATCAAAAAACAGATTACTTGGGTTCAACAAAGACTTTAAACTTTAGAAAGGCAGATTTTAATAAACTGAGGTCTAATCTAGTAGTAATACAATGGGATGATGTTTTTGCAGGGAAAAATGTAGAAGATAAATATGCAGTTTTTAAAATATTGTTAGAAAAGCACACTTATCAGTGTATACCATTGGGTAATAAGTATGAAAGAAATGTCAAAACCAATGTGGCTAAATAAACAGGTAGGGGAGGAAATGGACAAGAAGAGGAAGGCGTTTAGATTTCTTTAAGTCAGAAGGGACAGAGACATCGTATCAGAATTATAAGGAATTAAACAAAAATTGCAAAAGGGCAATTAAATTAGCAAAAATGGATAATGAAAAAAGGATTGCAATAGAAAGTAAGGTCAACCCTAAAAAGTTCATTAAGTACCTTAATAACAAAAAAATGAGAAAAGAAAATATAGGACCCTTTCAGTGTGAGATGGGTAGGCAGATTATTGGAGATAAGGAAAAAGCAGAGGTATTAAACAAATTCTTTGCCTCTGTGTTTACCAGGGAAGAATCAAGTTCAATAGTAGCGCCACAGGAGGAAGCCACAACCTCCATATTAATGACCAATTGATTAACTGAGGAAGAAGTTCATAAGCGACTTGAAAAAATTAAAGTAAATAAGGCACCTGGCCCCGATGGCATACATCCAAGAGTTCTCAAGGAGTTAAGCTCAGTAATAGCAAAACCATTATATTTAATATTCAAGGACTCCATTTCCACAGGCTCAGTACCACAAGATTGGCGTAAAGCAGATGTGGTGCCTATATTTAAAAAGGGAGCTAGATCACACCCGGGGAATTACAGACCTGTAAGCTGACTTCAATAGTAGGGAAACTACTTGAAGGTTTAATACGGGATAATATTCAGGAATACCTAATGGAAAACAAAATTATTAATAATAGTCAGCATGGATTTATGAAGGATAAATCTTGCCAAACTAACCTTATTTGTTTCTTTGAGGAAGTAAGTAGGAATTTAGACCAGGGTAATGCAGTTGATGTGGTCTACTTAGATTTTGCAAAGGCTTTTGATACGGTTTCACACAAGAGGTTGGTGTAAAAAATAAATAAAATTGGACTCAGTAATAATATATGCACCTGGATTGAAAACTGGTTAAAGGACAGACAACAGAGGGTTGTCATAAATGGAACTTTTTCAGGTTGGGCTAAAGTCGTGAGTGGAGTATCTCAAGGATCGGTACTGGGACCCCTGCTTTTTAACTTGTTTATTAATGACCTTGAGGTTGGGATCGACAGCAAAGTCTCCATCTTTGCTGATGATACTAAATTGTGTAAGGTAATAGAATCAGAGCAGGATGTAATTTCTCTTCAGAAGGACTTGGAGAGACTGGAAACGTGGGCAGGTAAATGGCAAATGAGGTTTAATACAGATAAATGTAAGATTATGCATTTGGGATGCAAGAATAAAAAGGCGACTTACAAATTAAATGGAGATATATTGGGGGAATCCTTGATGGAGAAGGATTTAGGAGTGCTTGTAGACAGCAGGCTTAGCAATAGTGCCCAATGTCATGCAGTAGCTGCAAAGGCAAACAAGATCTTATCTTGCATCAAACGGGCAATGGATGGAAGGGAAGTAAACATAATTATGCCCCTTTACAAAGAATTAGTAAGACCACACCTTGAATATGGAGTACAATTTTGGGCATCAATCCTAAGAAAAGACATTATGGAACTAGAGAGAGTGCAGAGAAGAGCCACCAAATTAATAAAGGGGTTGGACATTCTAACTTATGAGGAGAGGCTAGCTAAATTAGATTTATTTACATTAGAAAAGAGGCGTCTAAGAGGGATATGATAACTATATACAAATATATTCAGGGACAATACAAGGAGCTTTCAAAATAACTATTAGTCCCACGGGCAGTACAAAGGACTCCGGGCCATCCCTTAAGGTTGGAGGAAAGGAAATTTCACCAGCAACAAAGGAAAGGGTTCTTTACAGTAAGGGCAGTTAAAATGTGGAATTCATTACCCATGGAGACTGTGATGGCAGATACAATAGATTTCCTCAAAAAAAAGGTTGGACATCTTTTTAGATGGTAAAGGTATACAGGGATATACCAAATAAGTATACATGGGAAGGATGTTGATCCAGGGAATAATCCGATTGCCAATTCTTGGAATCAGGAAGGAATTAATTTTTCCCCTTAATGGGGTTTTTTGTTTGCCTTCCTCTGGACCAATAAGTAAGAATAGATATAGAATAAAGTATCTGTTGTCTAAATTTAGCATAGGTTGAACTTGATGGATGTACGTCTTTTTTCAACCTCATCTACTATGTAACTATGTAACTATGTAACTATGTAAAGCTGGTGCGTAATTTAATGTGAAATTTGGCGTGGCGCCATTGGAATAAATAGTGGTGCACTTGAAACGATGCATCATGTAACACTTATTTTTCTACAACAGCCACAATACTGTTGGTAGAATCTGTAGACTTTATTTATGTGATAAAACTGTTTCTGGACCTTCTGTGTCTTAGTGTACTCTTCCAGCTATATCTCCTTTCTACCCCTTGAGAAGTATTTATAGCATCATTC
>WSYH01001964.1:86619-100371 GCA_036426205.1 Ascaphus truei | reverse complement strand
GTAGATCGCTACTTACAAAGTAGCAGAAGTTTAAAGCATATAGGATATAAAATCCGCTCTGTCCTGCTGCCTGGAGTGATGGTCTGCTTCCTCTCCGCGTGGAACGCCGAGATCCTCTGTGGTAGGTTTCCTCCGCCTGCAGCTGCCCTCCTGAGCTCCCTGCTTCCTCCCCACGTGGAACGCCGAGATCCTCTGTGGTAGGTTTCCTCCGCCTGCAGCTGCCCTCCTGAGCTCCCTGCTTCCTCTCCGCGTGGAACGCCGAGATCCTCTGTGGTAGGTTTCCTCCGCCTGCAGCTGCCCTCCTGAGCTCCCTGCTTCCTCTCTGCGTGGAACGCCGAGATTCTCTGTGGTAGGTTTCCTCCGCCTGCAGCTGCCCTCCTGAGCTCCCTGCTTCCTCTCCGCGTGGAACGCCGAGATCCTCTGTGGTAGGTTTCCTCCGCCTGCAGCTGCCCTCCTGAGCTCCCTGCTTCCTCTCCACATGGAACGCCGAGATTCTCTGTGGTAGGTTTCCTCCGCCTGCAGCTGCCCTCCTGAGCTCCCTGGTTACTCCTCTGATGTCGCGAGATTGTACTGCTGACGTCACTCGACCGAGATTACAGGGATGCACGGATATTAAGGGAATAATGCTGAATGTAAATTCTGGATAGGGGATGCTAAGAAATATTCAAAAGCCTCTGCCCTACGCGTTTCGTCCTGTAGCTAGGACTTCATCAATTCCCCAGATACATCTGATTTATCCAAGGCTGCAAAAGCACACAGGGCCTTTCTGAAGGAATTAGCCCAACCACTGCCGGCACCTAACAGGGCTTACACTGGTAGGGCCCAGGGAAAGACCTAGCGGCCGCAAGGCTATGCTATATTAATATTTCACTATTATATGTTTAAATCACTTAATATTATGAATATATCACAAATGTCAAAGTACAGCTCAACCCCGTTATAACGCTGTGCTCGGGGTCCAAAGAATCACATTGCATTATAAGGGGATCGCGTTAGAAATAATGTACAATTGTATGTGTAGCTCTCGTAAGAAATGGGGCTATAGTTCTATCCTCCTCCTGTGTGTAAACTCTGCTTAGGGCAGATTGCCAGGAGTTGATATGGGTTTTCCCTGCTTCTGACACTGTGTTGTGTAAGTGAAGGTAGGTCACGTGACCCTGTGTCTAAGCAAGAGATGAAGGGGCGGTGCCTACTGGAGGTTACATAAGGCAGTGTCACTTCCTATTTAGTGAGTGTCTGTCTGTAGAAGTGTGAAGGTAGTGTGGCAAGTGAATGTCACAGTTAGAGTTAGGGAGGAGAGGAGTGAGCAGCTTCTGAGTAGAGCTGATACAACCATAGTGTAGTTAGTGACGTGGACCAGTACCTCTCACCCTGTTTAGGGGGTGGGGGAAGAGTTAGCCCCACTCTGGGTGCCCTTGATCCAGAGTGGTGGCAGGGAGGGACCATCCTGAGGGAGAATAGTTAGAGTGGATTGGATACCCCTGTACCTGCTGCTGCTGTGAATAAAGACCTGCTGCTTTTAAAGAAAGACCAACCTGTTTGGGACTGGAATCTCTCATCCATGTGTGGGAACTCTCTGGTAAGGATTCCACCCCGCATTCCTGAGGCTTACTAGAGATGGAGGCGCTGCACCACTGAATGAGAACGAAGGCATCCACCCCAGAAACCTGTTCCTGTCATACCCCATACCATCGCAGGAGACTCAGGCCCTCCTTTTGCCAGCAGGTATGCACCACCTAAAGTCATGTAGCCAGATCCCAGTGCAGCGTAGGGGGGCCGATCTGCGATTGCCCCAGGGTCTACAGTATGGGTTACATATGCATTGTACAATAAAGTATATGACACCAAAAATCGTATTGTAAAGTATTCATATGTATCCCTTGTACCCCCCTGGGTACTGAAACTACCTGTGCTGCTATCCCTTGTACCCCCCTGGGTACTGAAACTACCTGTGCTGCTGTCACCTGTTTGGCTAACAAGAGGCCTGAGCCTCCGCCGCCGGGAGCCTGGGGTATTCTTATTACCTTGGTGCAGCGCCTCCACCGGCGAGGGATCCCAGCGTAGTGGGAGGAGTCCCTCACCGGAACCCATATACACAATGATTACACACCTTTGTATAAAACGGTATTTGCTGAACATACCTTATCATGCACCATCAACGTAACATAGCGAGCAGCACACATTCCCAGCGAGCTCAAACCCCACACCCACCACATCATGAGTATATATTAATGTCAACAAGAGAGCTACTGAGCGTGGCAATTGTATATAACAAGAGACAGGGGGTGCCCAATGCTACATCCCATTGACAAAACATATATGGTAAAAAGTATAAAGTAAAATACTTCAATAATAATATTAAATACTTGGTTATTTAGTTAACCCTTTGGCCAAAGCGTCATAAGCCTGCATACCAACGCCAAGGTATAACCAGCGTGGTCTATTGTAAATTGACCTTGGTACTGAAGAAGTTACAATACTGTAATGTATCAATTTAGGCTTTTCATATTAAAAACTAAACGCGCATCGAAAACTATGACTTTTACAAATTTGCACCAGATGCTCATGTGTGGAGGCGTGCAATAAGGAAAAAGTTATTTATCGATCCATGTTTTTTTTTCGTATGGATCCTGGTGTTATTGGAGGGTATTGGTGTGTAGCACCTGATTTTTCCTGTATCTTTGATCATGGAGACTTCAAAAGGCGAAAGGTCATGTTAAAACCAACTAAGAAACGTCAGTCGCTGGCAGTGAAAACCTGAAACCCTTGCTGTCTGTCCCCGCCCGGATACCTGCAGCCTGAGCCGGATTTCGCGTACAGATTCCAGCAAGCTTGCATGTACCTAAGAGATTTCCAGCCTCATCAGCTGACTACAGGTGTAGTAGTCCCACTGTCACCTGTCAACGACGTGTATGATCAAGAATACGGGACTGGCAGTGGCTCGGCGCCAGCTGATTGACAAAGTCTATGGTGAGTAATGTTGCCGTATTTTATTCTGTTTTTGAAATATAAATATCAGTGCGATTCAAAAGTCAAGCGATTCTCCTGTAAGCAATATCATTGGCTGAGCAGCTTCTACAGTAGATACTGAACAATTGGTGGAACGCTAGGCGCATGCGCATTGGAACCTTCTTGAAACGCATATGCGTGTCATCACATCGACGGTAGGCGCATGCACATGTGAACAGGAGACGCCCCCCGAGAAAATTATTGGTGGGACTGACTGGGAACTTCTTTAGGGGACTGACCAGTAAAACTTGTACTTTTGTTTTTCCTCAGAAAAGAAAACTTTGTCATCTCATGCGGAAAACGGCAAATGGAGGGATTTCGATGGATAATATCGCTTTGTGTAACAATGCCCGCACATTGCAGAATCGGATTTAAAAAACCACGTACCGGAGTCTACAGTTTAGTGGCTGTTGCTATTGATTAGGATAGAAAACCTGAAACAGTATGCTGATGTTTTCAGACCGTATACAATACTTTTTTATATATATATATATATATACAATGTATAATAAACCCGAAAAATAAAAAGTATGCATTTATTCTACATGTATTCCAGTACATATGTGTATTCTACACCCATACAGCATGTATTGTTTTAATACTCTTGTGATGTACTGAGCATGCCTACAGTATAGAGTGCAGTACTGTACAGTGTGCCTGGACAGTACTGTATGTTCTAGAAACACTGTATTTTGTTACAGTATACTGTAAAAGGAGACAATGGAACAATTGAAAACAAATCAACATTTTATTTTATTGGTACAGAAAGTCAAAACATTTACAGTAGGATGGTGTGCAGCTTCTCTCTGTGCAGGGAAATCTCCTGTAAGAGCTGTGCAGGGAGATGCAGCTTCTCTCTGTGCAGGGAGATCGCCTGTAAGAGCTGTGCAGGGAGATGCAGCTTCTCTCTGTGCAGGGAGACCGCCTGTAAGAGCTGTGCAGGGAGATGCAGCTCTCTCTGTGCAGGGAGATCGCCTGTAAGAGCTGTGCAGGGAGATGCAGCTCTCTCTGTGCAGGGAGATCTCCTGTAAGAGCTGTGCAGGGAGATGCAGCTTCTCTCTGTGCAGGGAGTGCAGGGAGATCGCCTGCAAGAGCTGTGCAGGGAGATGCAGCTTTCTCTGTGCAGGGATATCGCCTGTAAGAGCTGTGCAGGGAGATGCAGCTCTCTCTGTGCAGGGAGATCACATGTAAGAGCTGTGCAGGGAGATGCAGCTTCTCTCTGTGCAGGGAGATCGCCTGCAAGAACTGTGCAGGGAGAGACGGCTTCTCTCTGTGCAGGGAGATCACCTGTATGAGCTGTGCAGGGAGATGCGCTAGGTGGTAAAGTTATCACATATTCACCCCATAATTTATAATGGTGTTGTGGACAACATGATATCAGTAGTGTAGGAATGATACCCTGACTAATGTCCACCTATAGTTAGCCTAAATATTGTCATCCTCAGATGTTCTGACATATTCATGGGTTATATATTTTGCATGCTATGAACCTCTATCAGTGGTAAGTATATGTGTATTTTAATTTTGACCATTTGTCATAGCAGTTCCAAATAAGTATAAATTATGGGGTTATTAATGTTAGATCTCTTTTGGTGTGTCAGTAGTGTAGAAATAATACCCTGACTAATGTCCACCTATAGAGTCAATATGGACGTCTTGAGCTTAAGACTCTATTTAACTAAAACTCCATCCGTGTCTACTGGGCTAGGTGGTAAAGTTATCACATATTCACCCCATAATTTATAATGGTATTGTGGACAACGTGATATCAGTAGTGTAGGAATGATACCCTGACTAATGTCCACCTATAGAGTCAATATGGACGTTCTTGAGCTTAAGACTCTATTTAACTAAAGCTCCAGCCGTATCTACTGAGGTAGGTGGTTTAGTTATCTCACACTCACCCCATGAAAAAGAGATCCAACATGAATAACCCCATAATTTATACTTATTTGGGAGTGCTATGACAAATGGTCAAACAAAAGGCTGCACCTACCCCCAGGCACAGCGATGCACTTGTTTAAAGCAGTGGCGGCGCCATGTCAATGATAGTGACGCCCTGACGGGTAACTTTAAACTGGACGGCGCGCCTTAAGTTAGCCTACTTGCAATAACATATTACTACTATTACGGTACCCCATATACCTGATACATGCTTACAAAGTGTCAGAACTGGGGGTACATATACTTTGTTATCTGCATATTATATAGGGTGACGCCATACAAGTACTAAATAGCCCCATAGGGGATAACCAATACAGCAGCAATCTCTACCCTTGTGGACTTCCGTTTATAGTATATAGGGTTCGAAACTGTTAGCATACAGTGAATTGTTTTAGAGAGCTTAAGAAGGAGTATATATTATGTGTACATTGCCCTGAATATAATTGGAGTTTCTCATTGTCTAGATGAGTTTATAAGCACTCACTGACGACTCACCCTTCTCTCTGTGCCCCCCTGGAGCCACATAGTGGCGTTTTAATAATTAAGATTTCTTGTATATATGTTAAATAAATGTGATTTTAATATTGTTTATGTATGGCTATGGAGGTTACTCCAGGGATTGAATCTTTCCCAGCCTAGCATTTCTGGTTTAGCGAGTGCAAATAGGAATCTTTTAGGCCACTGCTGTGTCCTTTCACCGTTTTCTAGTATATACCCTTCCTGTATGCACCCTATCTTTTGATTACCAGCACATAAGTTAAATAGGACACTTTAGGTGAGCGGTAGCCATTTTTCTGATTTGTTTCATACACATGTCAAGTTCAATATAAGAATCTAAGGCCGATGTTGAAGAGAAGGAATGGCAGGTAAATAAACAGACAGGGCAATACATGTACTCACTTATTTTGCAATATAGCAATTGAACTGACATGGCTACTTTGTAATTCAGGGTAGTAAATAGCCGCACACAACTGGAAAGAAACATTTTCTGCGCTAATTTTGCTTCAGGAAAGCAATGTGCGATGCTTAGTACATACTGTACTGTACGCCTCTAAGTGACTGCCTTTTTTTGACTGGTTAAATAAAACATCTCTTTAACTTTATAACCTATTTAACGCCAGAGGTGAGCACAAAACATTGCTGTCCAATGTGCTGAATATGGGAGTCTCTGTCTGCGGAGGAGTAAAGTGAAGATACAACGCAGGCAAAACCAAAATTATATCGACAACAGTAAATCAGCAATGTACAGTAAGAACTACGCAGACAGCTGCTTTGGGTTTGGACGTTGCCAAGAATCACAACTGATTATTCACTCACCTAATAAATGGAACATGCCCCAAATAAGAGTCAGCTTCATTGTCTCCAAGCTGAGATTCTATCTCTCATTATTTGGATACACAGGTGTAATTGATGCTTTGCTGAACACCGAATGATGTGGGGAGCCTGTGAAACACGCAGCACTACCGCAGGAAGTACTAGTGTCGTGTAAGACTTCCTGTGAGTGAATGTGTCTGCTGGACAGAGGAACCCGCTGTATTACTCAGATAACCGAGATTACAGAAGCGGGAGAGGTATGGGGGGGGGATGTAAATTGTTCCTTCTTTAGTGTTTTTTTTTTTTTTTTTTTTTTTGCATTTTTGCAAATATAAAAATAACCTTTATTTTTAGATATTTTTGGCACTTCAGATAATAGGTTGGAAAGGCAATAATGCTGTGACCAGTTTGAAGCCAATTAATTCGCTACATTTAACGTATTATAAATAAGGGTTTATTGTAATCTTTTCCAAACAATAATCAGACAGGGGTAGAATGATAATGCGTTATTAAACTGTATAATCAATTAAGAAAGTTGCATTTAAATGTCCACATACCGTAAACGCAAAGCAGCGCTCTACAAATGGGAAGTACTTTGTCATGGAAATGGTGCTGGATCTGTGGGATAACATTGCGGGAGAGGCTGATAAAGCTAGATATTATAGCCACAATACTACAGTGGTGGCCGAGCTGAGTCTTATTCGGCTGCCACTGCAATGCGCGGGAAGACGCGGCTTGTTTGTTTTTTTCCCGCTGCGTCACTGATGCGCGGTCACGTGGTACAGGGTGCGTGCGCGCGAGGCGTGCGTGCCCAGGGCTCCCCGAAAGTGGTGGCGGGGTAAGGGGGATGTGGGAAGGCAGAGGGGGACCCGGAGAAGCAGAGACAGAGGTCGCGAGGGGAGAGGAACGACCGGGGAAGATCCGGCTGGCGCGTGGCCAAGTTCGACGCCAGCCCGAAAACAGCCGCGGGACAAGACGGGTGAGTGTGAGACTCAGCTTGGCCGCAACAGTATGCTAAACGTGGAATATAGCCGAGCATCCAATAGGGACTGAGGTCTTACATCAGATCGGGAAATGGGCACATTGGTGGGTCAAATGGTTGATCTCAAATTCTGCATTTCTATTTAAAAAATGGTGGGACTGTGGATTAAACTCCAGCATGCAGATGTAGAACGACTTACTGTCCCCAGTGCCTGTGTCTGTTATGATCGTGCTTTGGGGGCGTCAATGCTTGGGACCCCTCAGATCTTTAATCATTCCGGGCCATGACCGTGTCAGAGGCAAAGAAGATGGTAATGCTTACTACATCTGTAGGCCCACACTGTTAAACCGATGCTAAGAAAAACATGCATCACGAAAACAAGTTTATCAACGTCACTTATTTTGCTCAGCTTTATTTAGCAAGTGATTCTGGGAATAATCATATGAAGAAGTATGTATGTGTGTATATATATATATATATATATATATATATATATATATATATATATATATACTAATATAATACTTTCTGTATGTGTGGGGGACACCAAACAATATGTATGGGCTTAGTACATCCTTAGCTAGCTGAACTCCAAAAATTAGAGTGCTAGCTTGCTCCTTGTGTCTGAAATACAGTTGGCCCAATTCGCATACATTGCTATTACTGCAGCTATGGACTGCTCTGCCACATGGGGACAATAAAGATGGTGGAGGGGAAAATATGACATTTGTGGTGTACATAGAATTAACCCCTTCTGTCCCAACACGATTTAGGGTTAATCCGCCGGTCATACTGCCGTTATTATTGGCCTGATTAACCCCCGATCGTCACGATGATCCTCCTCTGTAAATCCTGTCCTGGAGTCTTCACTTCCTTCACTGTCCTGGGTAGTCTGAAATAAAACATAATATAAGATACATTTCTGTGTTAATGGTATAATAATTATTATTACCATCATCATAGTTTTTCTTTATCACTTTATAGTGCTGACCATCTACAAACTTGCTGAAGCTGTAGTATGACACTTTTTGGTAGGGTTGGTTGGTCAGGGTTCTGCTGGGGTCTTGGGGACTGCACACCTTGAGGGGCTGCAATCAACTGCAACCTCTGCTCGAAGATGAACCCCTCTCCCCAAGTGGCAAGGAGAGAGGCAAGTCCTACTGCAGGGAGACTGGTAGCAAATGGGGCTACTACGGCTGCACTCCCTGATTCATGCTCACCCTCTGATTCCTCTTCATCCCCACTTTCCCCCTCCACTTCCTCCAGGGCTGGACTATCCTCCTGCACTTTGGCGGGGATGGTGGCCCCTGCATCCGCAGATGGAGCTATGCCCACTTCATGTCGCTTGAGATCCTCCACCAGCATAGTCTTTGCCCAACTGGCAGTCGATAGTCCGTATCCCTCACACCGGGTTACAATGAATTAAGCCTGTCACGGGAGACCAGGCAATTTACACCTTTTTAACCAGGATTATTCACTGAGCAAAACAAGGTAATTGAATAAATTGACGTTTATTCGCACAAATTCGCTTACACACAATGGAACACAAAATAAAGACAAAAAGACACACTGAGTCTGGGGTCGAAAAGTAGACTTTCCTAGGTGCAAAGAACTCTAAATAATAGTTTTACCCTGGCCGGGACTTCGCCCGCAATCTCCTGGTTCCCAAATCGGTGTGAAGTTCCACACACCACCGCTCCCTTCTCTTCTGGGAACTTGGACTTTCTTGACCGCGAGTTACCCCAAATATCATGGAATTCAAATCGGCACGAAATCCCAGCCGCGTCCGCAACGTTCGATTTTGAGAACTTGGCCGCAAAAAATCGGGACTCAGACTCTGGCGGGCGCTTTTCCGGCTTGAAATCGAAGCCGGTTCCTCTGCTATTCGCGCAAGAGCAACTTTGAAAAGCCCGCGCTCCTACTACTGGAAATCTCATATCTCATTGGCTCACATATCTTTATAGTATTCTGAGCTTCATTAAAAAAAACTCAGCAACCAATCATCGCGGGGGAACTTTCCCAAGCAGCCAATCAGAGCCAAGCCGGCTAGAAAAGCCAGGTCAGCGGGAAATATGAAATTGCCAAGCGACATGCGTGAGTTTGCCACCTCCGTCCCTGGCTATCTCAATGCCACCCGCTGGGTCAGGCTCCGCCATGTCTGGCAGAACAAATAGCAGCCTGGATGACTGCCATTGTTCCCCGGAGCTGGGTACTTGAGCCCTTCCCTGCTACCCAAATGCTTTTCACACCTCTGGCTGCTTTGAACTCCGATGTCCAGCAGACTTACCGGCACCTCTGGGTTTGCCAGGGCAGCCTGTTTAGGCATCGGTATCGAAAGTTCCAAGAACATTACTTTACAATACATTATTGTACCTTAATAAAGCATGGGTTTAATGTACTCCTAAGTCTCTGGGTATGGGGAATAGAATAAGAAAGATGTACTTTTATTCCTAGCTGCTATTATTCCCCGTACACTATCCTTTGAGACTTAGTCTGGACTCTGAGAGTCCCCCCACAACCTTATATACGGTTAGGACACCCACAAACCCAATACAGGTTCTGGGTCACCTGGGCACTGGCAGGGGTACCCCCATAACCTAGGGATCCCCTCAGCTATAGGGACACTTGTTCATCCCTGTGCCCCATTCACCTTTCTGGGCTGTGCTGAAGCAGGGTACCCTAGCGATGAATCGCGCTTGCGTTTTTAAGGGGAGGTATTGCCGGGACAATGTGCCAACATGTGTCCGAGAATCAGGCATGATTCCAGGTACATTTATAGGGGAGCCGACAACTCTGGACCCCAATCTCCTAGGCACATTCTGTTAACGAATCATTCGCAAAAAATACCTTGAAACTCCCACCCTAGCAATCCCGGAAACTCATCCCCCCAGCAATCCCTGCTCGCTGGCACGCCCAGAAACTCATCCCCCCAGCAATCCCTGCTCGCTGGCACGCCCAGAAACTCATCCCCCCAGCAATCCCTGCTCGCTGGCACGCCCAGAAACTCATCCCCCCAGCAATCCCTGCTCGCTGGCACGCCCAGAAACTCATCCCCCCAGCAATCCCTGCTCGCTGGCACGCCCAGAAACTCATCCCCCCAGCAATCCCTGCTCGCTGGCACGCCCAGAAACTCATCCCCCCAGCAATCCCTGCTCGCTGGCACGCCCAGAAACTCATCCCCCCAGCAATCCCTGCTCGCTGGCACGCCCAGAAACTCATCCCCCAGCAATCCCTGCTTGCTGGCACGCCCAGAAAGGGGAAAACACCAAAAAATGTTTTATTACATACAGCATGTGGAAACAGTATACTGTTACTGGGCCCAAGAGCTAACTCCCTTGAACCCTTATACATGGATCAGGGGTAACCAAAATGGGCGTAACCTTTATTTTAGAGCCTGGTTACCCCCTATTGTCACATATACTGTATATATGCCCAAAATATTAAAGAAAATATAAACCTCATCTTTTAAACCTAAATAAGTAGTTTATAACTTCCTGTGACATAGTGTTGTATATACTCTGCTGAGTGTAGAGGGAGTGGGTGATGGGGACAGTTTCCCCAGGGAGGTTGGTTAGGCTTCCCGGGGGAGGGGGTTTAAGCGGGAGGGTTAACCCCTTCATTACCTTAGCGGTTAGTCACTAAGGTAATGAAGGGGGGTTATTCATGTATTTTAATTACAGCTGAATATTGATTGCCAATATGGCTATCTAGGCTCTCCATTGAGTGGGTCTAGTTATCCACAGTGACAATCGATGGTTTTATGTTTGAAATATATTTTTTTGGGGGGGTAATTATAACAATTACTGCACTATGTGTATTTTATTTTGGTTAATACCCCAAACCACTGTTAGCCACATTTGGCTAATAAGGTTATTGGGCATTAGAGTAGAGGGGAGGTGAGTAGGGGGGTGGTGGGGTACTGTGATGATTCCGCTGGATCGATATCAGGTTTTTCCTCGAAGCTTGCCCTCACATGGCTGTTGCGGCCATCTTGGTTCCTGGCAGCCTCCTATTTAATACACATCCACATGTGGTACCACCATGGAAATCAGGTTTGCATCATCAAGCTTCAGTATGCCAACCTCTTTATGGGTGTTTGGGAGGCGTCCTGTCATCACAACTACCCATTTGGCGCAAACCTTTTCCTATGGTGCCGCTACGTTGACAATATTAGTTTTATTTGGGAGGGCGACAGAGAGATGCTAACCAACTTCATACGTGAACACCAATGATCTAAATCTGTCATTGACCTCAGTGTGCGACGATAACCAAATGCATTTTTTGGATCTTACACTGTGTGTAGAAAACAACAAAGTAACAAAGTAACAAAGTAACAAAGTAAGCACTGGGACTTACTTTCAGAAAGTAGACAACAATAAATTGTTTGAAAAACAAGCTGCCACCATCTCCTTATACAGGAAGCTCAGGTGAGGAAGTATATGGAAAATTAGCAGGAATTTGGCGGAAAAAAGTTTTTTTGGGACAGAAAAAATAAAGTATTGGACTTGGACAGGTCTTTAATTTTGAATCCCAAACTTTTGGAGAACAGGAAAATAGATCTCTTTGCCCCGTTCATAACGGAATATAATAAGGACCATTGGAAAATCAAAAAGATTCTGAAAAACCATTATTTTACTTCCGCCGGACAATATCCTGGGTGAATCCATTCCTATGAACCCAGAAATTCTCTTTACAACAGCAACAACCGTAGTCAATTTGTGTGTGAGACTCAGTTATCTTAACCGGTGGCAATAAAATAAAAGAAATAGTATTTTTTCCTTTTCCTACTACAGTATAAATCGTGTATTGAGGAATGGCGTCAAAGGGCACAGATAGGGCGTAAGGCTCTGTCACTGGTGGAGTGAAGTATGTGCCACAGTAGGAGTTGACCAGGCTCTCAATAATGGTCAAGCCCGTTTCATGGTTACCCCTGGTCCGTATATAAGGGTTCAAGAGTTAGCTCTTGGACCCAGTAACACTGTATCTTTCAAATATATAAACAGAAATAAAGATATTTTTTGTGTTTTTATCTTTCTGGGCACGTCAGAGAGCAGGGATTGCTGGGGGATGAGTTTCAGGGGGGATTTTGCAGAGGAATTGTGGTCAGGATGTGCCTGGGTAGTTGGGGTCCAGAGTTGTCGGTTCCCCTAACAATGTAGCCGGGAATCATGCCTGATCCCTGGATACATGTAGGCACAATGTCCCGGCAACATCTCCCCTTGAAAACGCTTGCGCGACTCACCGCTAGAGTTCCCTGCTTCAGCATAGCCCAGAAAGGTAAATGGGCCACAGGAATGAACAAGTGTCCCTGTAACTGTGGGGATCCCTAGGTTAAGGGGGGTACTCCAGTTAATGCCCAGGTAGCCCAGAACCTGTATTGGGTTTGTGGGTGCTCCAACCAAAGATAAGGTTGTGAGGAGACTCTCACAGTCCAGGCTAAATCCTATAGATAACAAAAAAGGTTGGAGCGCAGAGAGAAAAAAGATGGTATTTAGACAAAAAAATCACTTTAATGGGTATCAATACATATAAAAACGTACAATCAGTAAAGCTGCATAGCCCGTAGCGTTCCCAAGCCTGTCCTCACTATCCCTGCCTCGATCGGCAGTGCTCTGCTGCGGATCACCACCCTGCTCCGAACCCGGAAGTGGAAGTCCAATGCTGGGCTCTCTCGCGAGATCGCTCTTAGGGAAAATAGTTACTTTGGCGGAAAATAGAACCGGACCCCTATAGGCTACGGGTACCCCTCTCCAAGACCGAGTGTGTACCCTAAATTCTATGCAACCCCTCAACGCGTTTCGCGCGATCTTGCGCTTCGTCAGGAGGTGACCTTCCCCTTCCGGGTTCGGAGCAGGGTGGTGATCCGCAGCAGAGCACTGCCGATCGAGGCAGGGATAGTGAGGACAGGCTTGGGAACGCTACGGGCTATGCAGCTTTACTGATTGTAAGTTTTTATATGTATTGATACCCATTAAAGTGATTTTTTGTCTAAATACCATCTTTTTTCTCTCTGCGCTCCAACCTTTTTTGTTATTTGTGGACTGTTGGCCCGGGTGATCGCCGGAGGATATAGGAGCTGCGGGAGACGTTTTCCAACTGAGACGTCAAGAAGACAACGGACGAGCGCAGCCTCTGCTTTTCTGGGAACTTTGGTAAATCCTATAGATAGTGTGAGGAATACAGGCTGATAGAAATAAAAGTACCTTTCTATTCCCCAGACCCAGGGCTTAGGGATGTATTAAAGTATCTTTTAATTAATACATTACAGTATGTTACAATGTAGTGTTGATGTCCAGTCAGGCTACCAGTGCTACCAAGTTTGTGCCAGTAAGTCTTCTGGACATCGGAGTTCAAAGTAACCAGAGGATGCAGGAGGTGTGAAAGCCATTTGGGTAGCGGGGAAGGGCTCAAGTACCCACATCCTGGGAACAATGGCAGTCATCCGGGCTGTTTGGAAGAAGCTTGTGGGGAGCGCAGAGTTTCACCATGTAAAGGGAATGAAA
>WSYH01001964.1:0-86612 GCA_036426205.1 Ascaphus truei | reverse complement strand
TATACAATATGGTAATATATCCCTAAACACTTATCACAATGTGCATGGGGATCGAGATTAGAACTCACATTCTCCCATACAAATACACAGCATTGGAAGACAGTGTGGTAGACTCTGCAGTTTCAGGGGGTCTTGCTTAGAATCCTCTCCCTGGTACAGTGGAACTCAACCCTCGATGAAACAGAAACAACTCTAGTGCAACATTGTATGTTCACTAATGATGTATTCAATTAAAACGTGGTAATCCACACTTACATAAGCACCATGTGCATAGCACGTACAATCAAACGCGCAGCAGCAGTATACCACACATCTACCCCACTCCCGGATCGCGCCGCGTCACTTCCGGTCCGCCCGTCCGTCACTTTCCGGTTTCGCGATCGATCTTGAATGGATCCACACGGTTTCAGGGCATGGGGGGCACACACTCTGGGTTGCTGCTAGTACACTCACGCGTTTCGCTGGCGTCCCGCTTCTTCAGGAGTCCGATCTGTGGCATAATGCTTCAGTGTACCTATATATACCATACTTTTTTTCTATTGGATTGGATGCCCTATTCGCCGCATCCAATAGAAACCAGTATGGTATATATAGGTACACTGAAGCATTATGCCACAGATCGGACTCCTGAAGAAGCTGGCACGCCAGCGAAACGCGTAGAGTGGACTAGCACCCAGAGTGTGCCCCCCATGCCCCTGAACCCGTGTGGATCCATTTCAAGATCGATCGCGACGCCGGACCGGAAGTGACGCGACGCGAGCCCGGGAGTGGGGTAGATGGTGTATACTGCTGCTGCCGCTTTGATTGTTACGTGTCTATGCACATGGTGCTTATGTAAGTGTGGATTACCACTGTTTTAATTGAATACATCATTGTGAACATACATGTTGCACTAGATTGTTTCTGTTTTTCATCGAGGGTTGAGTTCCACTGATACCAGGGAGAGTATCCTAAGCAAGACCCCCCTGCAAACTACAAAGTCTACACACTTCTTCCAAGTGTTTATTTGCTGGAAATGTGAGTTCTTATCTCGATCCCATGCACATTGTGATAAGTGTTTAGGATATATTCCCTATTGTATATTCATTCCCTTTACATGGTGAAACTCGCGCTCCCCACAAGCTTCTACCAAACGTCAAAGAGGAGGACTGGATCTTCTCCTGAGAGGGTTTAGCGCGAACTTTACTATTATAATTTGAACACTGGTATATTTTATATTTAATTATCACTATTATTTATTGTTATATATATTAATATCAATATATATTATTTTTAATCACACCTTTATCGGAAGCGCCCACAATTTTTGTTCTATAGTCGTCCGGGCTGCCATTTGTTCTGCCAGACCTGGGTGGAGCCTGACCCACAGGTGGCATTGAGATAGCCAGGGACGGAGGTGGCAAACTCCGGCATGTCCCTTGGCAGTTCAGATTTCCCACAGACCCGGCTTCGCATAACCGGCTTGGCTCTGATTGGCTACTGAGAAGTCCCACTTTTTTGCAACCCAAGTTCTCAGAATCGAACGTAGCGGACGTGTGCTGGATTTTCGTGCCGATTTTAGTTCCAGGAGTTTCGTACTATCCCTCGGTCAAAAAGATCCAAGTTCTCAGAAGAGAAGGGAGCGGTGGCGTGTGGAACTTCACGCCGATTGGGAACCAGAGGATTTCGGGCTAGGTCCCGGTCAGGCCGAAAACTCTTATTTAGAGTTCCCTGCACCTATGAGGAGTTTGGTTCCAACCCCCCCGATACCTTGATTAAGTGTGCTTTTTGTCCTGTATTTGTTTTACATTCCACGGCTCGTGTAAGCGATTTAAGCGAATAAAACTACAATTTATTTCATTATATTTTTTTTTGCCTCAAATGAATGATTCCTGGTAAAAGGTGTAAACTGCCTGGTCCCCGTGACAATCTGTGTTAAACCTCATCTGCCATTTACCTGCCCACGTTTTCCTTTCTCCTCCAAGTCCTTCTGAAGAATTACTCTACTATCCTACTCCTCTTTTCTATTACAGTACCTTACACCAATTTAGTATCATCAAGCAAAGATGGAGACTTTGCTCTCGATCCCAGCCTCAAGATCATTAATAAACAAGTTAAAAGCAGTGGGTCCCAGTACCGATCCCTGAGTACTCCATCCCTCAACCGATTTAGCCCAACCTGAAAAAGTCCATTATGACAACCCTCTGTTTGTCTGTCTTAACAGTTTTCAATCAGGTGGCATATATTATCTGAGTCCAACTTTCGTTATTTTTGGTACCCCAACCTCTGTGTGAACCGTATCAAAAAGCATTTGCAAAATCAAGTGAACCACATCAACTTCATTAAACAACCCTAGTTAAATTCCTAACTTACCTCCCTCAAAGAAGACAAATCGGTAAGTTTGGCAAGATCTATCCTTCATAAAATCCATGCTGACTTTTACTAGATTTCACTTATACAATTACTTGTAGATCCTCACGGAGCAAGGACTCTTCCTAATGTTACTTTTATGTCTGAAGCGCTTCTTCCTCTCGCTTGCGTTATATTATAGTAACGCGTATTACGGCTGTGAGGCTTTATAAATAAAGATATACATACATTGTGCCGGGAGGGGGGTAACCAGGCTCTCAAATAAAGGTTAAGCCCGTTTTGGTTACCCCTGACCCGTGTATAGAGGCTCAAGAGTTAGCTCTTGGGCCCAGTAACATTGACACACCTGTTATAAAGAGTATTTTTATGTTTTTACCTTCCGGGCTTGCGCGGCAGGGATTGCTGGTGGATTAGTTTTCCGGCGTGCCAGCGAGCAGGGTGCTGGGGGATGAGTTTCCCGGGCGTGCCAGCGAGCAGGATTGTGGGGATGCGTTTCCGGGCGTGCCACGCAGGGATTGCTGGGGTGAAGTTTCCGGGCGTGCCAGCGAGCTGGATTGCTGGGAGGATAGTTTTGCTGGCGTTCCAGACGAGCAGGGATTGCTGGGGGGGTGAGGTTTCCGGCGTGCCAGGGAGCAGGATGCTGGGGATGAGTTTACGGGGCGATGCCAGCGAGCAGGATGCGGGGATGAGTTTACGGGCCGTGCCCAGAGAGCAGGGATTGCTGGGCGGAGAGTTTTCCGGTGCGTGTGCCAGCGAGCAGGGATTGCTGGGGGATGCGTTTCCTGGCGTGCCAGCGCTAGGATTGCTGGGGGACGAGTTTCCCCGGGTGTGCCATGAGCTGGGATGCTGGGGGTAGTTTCCCGCATGGCCAGCGACAGGTTGCTGGGGGATGCGGTTCGGGCGTGCAGCGAGACAGGATTGCTGGGGGTATGAGTTTGCGGGCGTGCCAGCGAGCTGGGGATGCTGGGGGATAGTTTTCCGGGCTTGCCAGTAGGCAGGATTGCTGGGGGTGAGTTTCCGGCGTGCCAGCGACAGGGATTGCTGGGGGACCAGCGAGAGGGATTGCTGGGGATGAGTTTTCAAGGGGGGTTTTTGCGGAGGAATGTTAATAGAATGTGCCTAGGAGTTGGGGGACGGAGGTGTGGTCCCCTATACAGAATGCAGCCCCATCCGTATCACTTGCCTGGGTTAAAACTAAGGCAATCTCAACAGTAAATGCCTAAACATTTTGTGAGATTACTAATGCCCATCGGATTAACACAGCAGGGGACCCTGCAGTCCCATTCGTATTGAACGGGACGGCAGGGACCCCCCATTGTGTTAATCCGATGGGCCATTAGTCGGCTGCAGAAATCACCACAGAATTTTGGCAGTTTTTGGAAATGGCCCCCGGATTTTCAAGGCCAGTGATCTAATACTGGTGGCTGCAGCTGTAATGTACCCGGGAATCATGCCTGATTCTCGGATTCTGTAGGCACATTGTCCGGCATATACTCCCCTTGAAAACGCAAGCGCGACTCACCACAGGCTGCCCTGCCATATCACGATTGCCAGCCGAAAGGGGAATGGAGCACAGGGATGATAGGTATCCTGTAGCTAAGGGAATCCCTAGGTTAAGGGGTACCCCGCTAGTGCCCATGACACGAACCAGTATAGGATTTCTGGGTGCCCCAACTGTATATAAGATTGTGAGGGCTCTCAAGAGTCCCAGGCATAAGTCCAGAGATAGTGGTGTGGGGAATAAAATCACCCAAATAAACTACAACACTTTTAATATTCTGTTCCCCATGCCCAAGACTTGGAGTATATTAAACCATACTTTTAATATACTGTAATGTAGTGTTGTGACTGTAATGTTCTGGGACTTCGGAACGATGCCCAGGCAGGCTGCCAGGGCTAACCCCTAGGCGGAACCAAATGAGAGAAGCAGGACACAGCTAGTTGAAAATCTCAGGAAGGTTCCTGTAGAAAAATGAATGAAGCGGCACAACTCCGTATCTAAAACTGAGGGTGGTTATTGAATAAGTGCACAGGGACGAAACACAGCCCCACACACCGACATGTTTCGATCCCACGGGCCTTATCAAGGTGTATACATAAACAACCCATCCTTACCTTTAATACACCCAGTTCGCGCCAAATCGCCCGATTGAGTACACTGCGCATGGCGCCAGTGACGCGTCGCATCTCCGTGCACACGCCCCCCCTCTGGCCACAATCCTGGAGAGTAGAGACACGTCACTGAATGCGTCCGTTCCACCGTGGAAACCATGCCAGCTAGGCTCCTATCGATAGAGGCGGAAAGGGGGTTACAAATACATTTTTTTACATTTTTTTTACACAACACTTTATTAGTTAAAAAAAAGGAGACAAACACCATTTTAGCCAGAGCTGAACATTGCCAAAAACCAGCAATGATAGTTCACATAGGGGTACATAAAAAAGAGAAGTGCTCACATTTGATAACCTATGATAATAAAGAAAAAAGAAGAGGATGTTTAGCAATCCAAGAACTATAATTGGACTTTAATCAGTTGATGGACTATATTATCTCTTAGTATATAAGTAGTAATAAGTATACCTACAAAGAGTACCATAATTGATAACTATACTACTATCAAGCCATATTCTAATCCATAACTTGAATTGTACTTTTGAAGTCCCAAATATAGACTGATTTATGTGATTGACGTGTGTAAGGTAATTTTATATGGAAGAAAAAACTTTTTATATTTTAATTATCATAAAAGAATATATATTGAGTTCCCATCTATCTATATGTTGATATACAGCTTGTGAGTCCATACACGTGTGATGAGCGTCATCTTTACGTATACATGTCTAACCCATAGGCGCCAGTAAGTCTGCTGGACTCGGAGTTTAAAGTAGCCAGATGCCAAGTGCGAAAGCCATCTGGGTAGCAGGGCAGGCTCAAGTACCCAGCTCCGGGGAACAATGGCAGTCGTCCGGGCTGCCATTTGCTCTGCCAGACCTAGAGGAGCCTGAGCCAGCGGGTGGCATTGAGGTATAGCCAGGGACGGAGGTGGCAACTCACGCATGTCCCCATGGCAATTTCATATTTCCCGCTGACCCGGCTTCTCATACCGGCTGGCTTCTGATTGGCTACTAGTTTCCCAGTGATGATTGGCTGCGAGTTCATAATGACGCTCAGAATACTATAAAGATATCGTGAGACAATGAGAGAGGAGATCCCCCAGTAGTGGAGCGCGGGCTTTTCAAAATTATCTTGCACGAATAGCAGAGCAACCGTTCGATTTCTAGCCTGAAAGTCTGCCCGCTGGGAGTCTAAGTCCCGTCTTGTTGTGGCCAAGTTCTCAATATAAACGTGGCGAACTGTGGCTGGGATTTCAGATTCCAGAGGATTGTACTAGTTCCGGGTCAAGAAAGTCCAAGTTCTCAGAAGGGAGCGGAGGCGTGTAGAACTTCCCACCGATTTGGGTACCAGGCATTCTGGGCTAAGTCGCCGGTCAGGGCCAAACTCTTATTTAGAGTTCCCTGCACCTAGGAGAAAGTCGAGTTTTCGACCCCAGACCCCCCAGTAAGGTTTTTTTTTTGTCTGTATTTTTGTTTCCATTGGTGTGTAGTGAATTTGTGCGAATAAACTACAATTTATTTCATTACCTTGTTTTTCTCAGTGAATGATCTCGGTTAAGGGTGAAATGCCTGGTCTCCTATGACATACATCTATTAGGTATTCCTATTTCCATATTAAACCTTCAGTAGCTTCCCCACAAATGATGTCAGACTTAAGGTCTGTAATTCCCTGGTTGTGATCTTGCTCCCTTTTAAATATAGGCACCATATCTGCTTTAGGCAGGTGCCTTATTTACTTTAATTTGATCAAGCTGCCTATGAACTTTACCACCCAGTTTACCAATTGTTCGTTAATATAGAGTTGTGGATCCACCTGCGGCACTACTATTGTAATTGATTCCTCTCCTGGTAAATCTGAGACAATGATGCTTTAATACCTCTGCTTTTTCCTTATCTCCAATAATTTGCTGACCTCTCACACTGAAAGACTTCTAATTTTATATTCTAATCTCCTGACAATAAGATACTTAACCCCACCAAATTGACACATCATTTTGAAATTGACCTTCTAAGCAAAAAAAAAAACCTAGTCATCCATAATGTTGTAATATAGTTTTATTTAAACGTTTTTAATGAAGCATTTTATATATTACTTGCAATCTTTTGTTGGTGTACCATTTCAAAAAATAAAAATCAAAGGAAACACAAAATCGGCAGTGTGTCGTCACGAGATCACATGGATCAGAAAAAACATATTTACAGAGCAGAAAGGGGGAGAAGAGAGGAAGCAGCGGACACAGCAGCCATTTGAAAGAGGGCTTTTTTTTTGAAACAACTTTTCAATCAAGGGAACAAAAAGGAGGAGCAGAAGTGATGTTTCAAAACAGGAAGTGCCTAGTGGTGGGGTTGGGATTGTTGTTGGGGTCTTATTGTGGATACTCAGAGTAATGCTGGGATTCAGCACCCAAACTTGGGAGGTGCTCTATCCTGGTTAAAACAAGCCCCCAAACCCGCTCTCCTTATGAGCCACAGTAAAGGGCAAAAACACTCAACAGCAAATCGAAATGGCTGCACCCTATATCTCTCAACTCATCACAACGTTCAAACTGCGGGTTTACATGTGTCCCCTTTTGTACACCCCCAAATCCTTCTATGTTTTTGAGGTTCGGAGCCCTTTGAGACGCCAATGTCACAACTTCCTAAAGATGCCCATTATTTTCAGCTTGGTTTGTGCTAAAGGGCAACCACACTACATATCTTCCTCTTAGCCAGTTGTGTGCTAGTGGACCGAGTGATGAATAACTGCCCCCTAACTGCTCTGCTTGATAGGTCATGCTTCAATTCATTAGACCATAGTCCTTCTTGCAAGAGGAGAAGGTTACGCATGTCCTAGCGGTGCTGCGAGTGTGCAAAGGGACTGTCAGTATACGCTCTGTGGGGAGGAAGGTTAAGACTATCCCAGCTCTGCCCGACCAGGGAAGGGTAGAAGTAGTACAAATGGAATAGGGCCTGGTACTACTGACTATTGCTAGGTCAGAAAGTGGACCTCTCTGCCCTCATACTATTGCTCACCTAGGGATTGTATGTGTGTGAAAGCAAATCGCCTCGTGTACTGTATATTTAGAATATATAGAAGTGTACTGTACGTGTGCAAGTGTTAAATATATATATATAATATATTATTATATATAGTATATATTAATACACCATACATACATACATACACATTACAGAACCTGTGCTCTTATAATGTCATTAGATTACACGTGCGATGCTGTTCTCCAGATAAAAGAGACATATGCATTGTGGTTTGTGTGTAGATGTGTAACAGGTAGTTGAGTACACTAAGGATACATGTCAGTGTGTGGGCAGGAAGGCTTGATGCATGGTTGTTCAGGATACATGTATTGTAGGTAGATTTGGCCTGTGCTTTACTTATAAAGTGCAATATATAAGATTTACCTGGTTGGTGCAGCGCATTGTCTTGTGTGTGGTGTGTGTGTGTGTGTATTTATGTATGCAGGCCGCAGGCTATCTACTACATGCATGGTCTGGTTTACATGTCTCTCCGTGTGCCGAGCGTACATAGCAGAAATCCAGGCGTGTGATACTTAGGCCATGTTTCCAGTTATAGTGCATGCGTTTGCCGCTGATTAGTAACAAAGGCAACGTGCAAGTAAGGTGAGTCTACAACGTGTTGGGGTCGGACAGGCACATGGTCTGTGTGAACATTAATGCATTTACTTCATGCAGGCGGGTTGTGTTAGTATGGGCTTGAGGACAAAATACTTTACAAATGTGTATAGACACAATACAATTGGTGTGAGTTTAGGCCTGCACACGTGCACAGAAACAGGTGTGTAAATATGCAAATCACCATGCAGGAGGGTAGGATCTAAATGATGTGGTATGCAGTTTAAACATGTATGAGTGTGCACTATATACCATATGGGTGTGGTGGTTGATTCTGGTCTGTGTTTTTGTGCAGGCTAGCATGGGGCGGAGATAGTTACACATCGGGACACAGGAGCGCCTGCTTCTAGGAATATTTCCCATGGCTGTTATTTGTCCCGGTCACAGAACGTTCTGACCAATTCACAAAGTACAGGTAGGCCAGTAGCAGAGCCAGGGCCGCTCCAGTAACAGAGAGTTAGTGTGGTACGTTCACCAAAGAGTCAGTGGGGCAGAAGCCGGTTAACGAGGGGCCCAGGACATAAAGTGACTTTTCTTTAGGGTCACCCCGGACCCCCGATGTACAGCAGCAGCAGTCCGTCGATATAAACCCAGTGCAGGGTACACACGCAGAGCAAGTGGCAAAGAGCTGGAACTCACAAACAGGACAAAGGTGCTTAGCAAAGTCCGTCACAGAGAACCGGGCAGCAGCCCACAGTATTAGGGCAGTTGAGTGTGAACAGTCAAAGTGCTTTTGGGGTCACACAAAAAGGTCCAGCGATCCTTTAGAAAGGGAGTGCAAAGTTAAACAGGAGATATCAATGCTTATTTATGGTCACAATAGAGCCAGGAGCCCCATAAAAAGCCTCTTGTGTAGGAAGATGGGGTTGCATTACCGGACCATACAGCAAGCAAGGGACGGAGATTAGCTGCTAACGGGCAAAAAGGGGCATGTCCCGCAGAATGTCTGTGCCGCATCGTGCTCTTTCAACAATGGCCGCCTTCACAACGGAAGACGAGCACAACATAGACCCTCCCAACTCATACCACATGCTCCCTGCCGGTTGTCAAAGGATTCTACTCCCCCCTGGGGTCAGCAAGAGGTCCCTCCCGTTGCCAGGCGCCCACGCAAGAACATCAACATCCTCAACACCGCCCAGGCCACGTGTCATCCACAACACAAGTTGAAAGACGCAATTCCTCCTAATGGCTTTCAGTCAGCACCCACAACAACAACATCAAACACATAAAGTACAATAACAGATCTGACTTCCTCCGCGTGTCTCCTACCTACACCCGCTTCCCCCCCGGGCAATGTTTCAGCTTTTCCCAAGCGCTCGTCTACCGGCAACAGGAGAAGGGCCTTTAACAGGATGAAAAACTAAATATTTAAATAGAGTGGGTGCTCTTTAACGACCCCTGGCAGATAATATAGTGGTTAACGTCGATTTGAAGCTGTAGGTGACTCTCCCCCTGAACAATGTCAGCATGCTCAAAAGAAACGCGCTTATTACTGGATATTCTCCGCTGCTTTAAAGGTTCTTGTGCTTTGGTCTTGCTGTTTAAAATCACATTCAAGCGCCACCAGAAAAACAAAACAGTGAGCCCCCAAATCTGTGGCCGTGCCCGTCCACGAGTCACCTCAGGACCGGATCCCGTAACAATACGACGACATCCAAACATCGGACTGTTGCATCAACTTTGGCATCTGTGATAAGTTTTTCCAGAGAGGGGTGCGGGGACAATCACAGGAAAAAAAAACTAAAACTGGCCAGTCTCATCATCTGGTGGCTTCAATGGGATCTATGCTTATGCTTTTCAACTTTCCTTCCGGGACAATCTGACCTAGTAAATTATATTAGGACTACAGCCGCTTCACTGCAAATCCTACAAAATCATACAGGTTCCGTGTTACAACGGGTAAACTGCTCCCGACCGAGAAGAGAGAACTCTCAAAGCTTGTCCTTATATAAGCACTTGCTTAATCCAAATAAAAAAGGTCCGATGAAGCCCTCCGTCGGGGATGTGTCCCCTCCTCGCAGCTCCTTCTCGGCAACCCCCCCCCACCCCCCCGCGCTTACGCACGGAAACGTGCGGCCATATTTCACCCAGCTTTTTTTAAAATCCATCACGGGTGAAAGCGTGCTGTGGGGGGGAAAGGCACAAATTCTTCCTCCCCCCGTGGTAGCCCATGGACCGCCCCCCGTGGTGGCGTTTCCTGGAGGCCGCGTCGGACCAGGAGACTTTCCATCTGTATCATCCACCGATACTGAAATACTCATGTTTCAGTGGGTCGAAGACAAATCACCAAAAATCTTAACTCGCACCACCTTAGTACCCACATGTCTGTTTGGGGCCAAAGGAGCTTCGCCGATGTTTACTGTAAATCCCACTCGCCCGGGGCGTGCAGATGTATAGGTTTGTCGAACACTGCCATGTTAACATGAACATAGTGATTCCTGGAAATACCTTACAAGTTTTTTGATCCCTAGGAGACCGTCACATCGATGACACATATGGAAAAGAAACAGACCTAAAGCGCCCGGAAAACAAAAGAAAAAAAACTGGAATGTGGTGTACTCTGTATCATGAGGGCAAGTCCTGCCCTTTGTTATTCTTCACTTACAAACAAGTTGGATGTCCGGCAGAAATTGATGATCTAATCTGGTAGTTGAGGAGGGAAGGGTCCCCATCGCTGGGTCCGCGCTCAGCCCTCTTTAGTTAAAACCCCACTAAGAGCTCAACTGGGAAGGTCCTCCTCACACTGAACTGCAAGGCTTCAGCTAGGCTCCCAATGGAGATATTCAATGAAGCAGAGTTGATAGACAGCCAAAGCGCAAGAGTAGGATAAGGCGAGAACACATACAATTGCCCTAACTATTTCTTACAACTAAACCCATAAAGATATGTCCACAGAGGGACCACGTGCAATGCCGACCGGGAATGCTGGCCACCCGTCCTTGTCCAGTCAGGGAAATTCCCACTCCTCTCTCTGCTGGTACCCTCCCGTGTGCCTCAGTGCACTTCTGCATCATTTGAGAACTCACTTGCGTCTCGCTTTTTTGTTTATAAACGTCCTCCACCCTCTATACTCCGCAGCTTTCGGCGAAACATAGGGTGGAGACATTTAAGCAGAGAGAAGAGAAGTTGGACATTTCCCTACCGGACGAGGCCGGTCGGCATTGCACAGTGGTCCCGGTCTGTGGACATATCTTTTATTGTTTTAGCCTTGTCCTAATATTTGGCGCAATTGTATTGTTCTCTTGCCTTACCTACTCTTTGCGATTGGCTGTCTATCAACTCTCTTTTCATTGATATCTCCCCCTTGGAGCCCGAGCTAGCCTTGCCTGTCATTGTGGAGGAGGACCTTTCCCAGTTGAGCTTAGTTTTATAATCCAAAGAGGAAGCCCAGCTGAGCACCCCCCAGCAGGGGGCCCTTCCCTCCTCAATCCCAATAAGATCATCATTTCTGCCGGCATCCACGTGTTCTTGTAAGTGAAGAATAACCTAGCCAGGAACTTTGTCCCCCTCATTATCCAGATTACACCACGCATTTTTTTTTTTTCTTGTTTCTCCTGTGCCGCTTTAGTCTATTTCCTTTTCCATATTGAGCCCTCTTCTGGGCGGCGGATTTTGACCACCGAAGAGAGGTATGCTTATTTTTAGGTATTTTATTATCCCTTTTGGTTTTGGCTTGTTTGTCATATGGGGTGGGCAGTTCTGTACTTTTCCACATCGATGATGATACTTCAACAAAATCAAATGTCATAAATAAAAATTCAAAATTCCCTGCGATGAATTAATACAAACATCAAATATGTTGTCCTATACATGAAGCTTTTCATCAATACGTAAATGGGACTTAGGGGCGAGTCCCTGTTGACGTAGCATCAGAATAACATTAACTCTATGCGACACAGAGACACAAACAATGAAAGATTATTTACATGAAGCGAAATCACCATATTGACCCGAAGAAGTTACAATCAAAGTCCGGATCCTTGGCCGCGGTCGACCCTAATGATGTAGCTCTTCCGTGTAACTTTTAACCCTCCTGTTTATAATGCAGGGATCTGTGACACGGACCCTCAATGCTACCTTGCATATGTTGTAGAGCGGGGGGCTCTGGGACCGGACCCTCAATTGCCTACACTTGCAATGTGTGCCTGTAGATCGGGGGGTCTGGACAGTAACCTTCCTTCTGTTTGGGGATTTTCTTTCTCCTCTTTCCCACTACTGCCTCTGGCTCGGTACTGTACTGTAGACTGATGGGAAGATCTGCCAACTTTGTGGTCGTCACAGATCCATTTTAATCTCAAATACGCCCCAAAACCCTTCTACCCAATCTCAGCCTTTGGCAGGGGAAATCCTGAAAACTATACAGTAGATTCACACGCCGTATTTTTTTTTTTTTTTTAGTACTATCCTCATCCACTACCAGCAACTCTTTCTAAAGAAATGATAACAGGGAATATAGAAAGGTGCTGTTAATCACAGATGCATATTTTTGTAATTAAAGCTGCAAATATCTCTGAAAAACACACTCCAAGCTGTGTAACATCAGGCCGTGTGATCGAACCTCACGCAGAGAGCACTGTGTGTACATCAGGCTTGTGAATAGAACCTCAAGACAAGAGGAATCTGTGTTCATCAGCCCTTGTGAATAGAACCTCAAGCATAGAGCAGCTGTGTGACAGCGGGCTTTGTTTGATAGAACCCTCAGAGAGTCAACTGTGTACATCGGCTTGTTGATAGAACACTTCAATCAGGATGCACTTGTGGTGTACATCGGGCCTTTGTGATGAACCTCAAAGCATAGAGCAACTGTGTGTACATCAGGCTTGTGATAGACCCTCAAGCATAGAGCAGCTGTGGGCACATCAAGACCTTGTGATACACCTCAAGCAGAGAGCAGACTGTGGGTACATCCAGGCGTTGTGATAGAACCCATCAGAGGCCAGCTGTGGCTTTAGTGGCTTTATTCGTCAGGCTGGCCGATGTCCCTTCCCTCCCACCCCTATTCTGTGCCTCTCTGGGAGCTTCCTTGCTGGGGCCAGGTTCTTTGAGAGCCGAGTCGCGTTGCTGTTTTCTGATAAGCCCGTGGGTGGTCGCCGCCTCGCAGTTCAGGTTTGGTAGGGGAGGTGGTCAGGGGGGGTCGGCCCCGGCGGCACACTGATCTGAAATCCTGAAGCTTCCCAGCAGCAGGCCTGACAGGACCTGCTCCCTCGTGGTCCTGACCGAGTTGGAGGAAACATGGAGGGGAATCTGTGCTCAAACCGCTCTCTCTCCACCGAACCCCAAGCCTGGCAGGCCTGCCCTCCCATGGAGTTTACCTCAATGGGATCCCAGAGGGCCAGAGTGGGGAGCAGTCCCACCCCACCCCCGGTTTACTTGCACACTAACGTTGGTGTTGTCCGAAAGGCCTTAGCCTGTTGGAGCTCCAAAAGGCCTCCTGCCTGCCATTGTCCGCAGTCGAGAGGGTGAACCGCCGAAACGAGGGAGTGGAAGATGCAGATGAGTGGTGGAGAGGGAGCTGGGAAAACGGGTCCACTTGGCCAGTAGCAATGTGGAGGCCTCTGGCAGAAGTGGTTTCTGACCTCTGTGCTCTCATGGCTGCTGGAGCAATCCAATTGGCTTCCCCTGTGTTGCCGCTTGTTTTGGATGGGGGCTACTCTCTGCCTTTCCATGTCTTTGAAATTCCAGGGCCCTGCTTCCCAGTCCATGCCTCTCTCCCTGGAAGGTCCCTACTTTTCGGGTTCGCTTGTAAGGCAAACTTGTCCTCCTGAGGGTTCCCCTGCTCTGTTGACAATTCTTCACTCGCAGTAGTGGTTGGCTTTCTGGTTGCGACAGGGTTCCCTCTACATGATTCTCCCCTCCTCCCCAGCCTTAATCTCCTCCTTTTGTGGAACATATTTCCTGTAGACCTATCCCATTCCACTGAGGGATACCCCCCCTCTTTGTGCCGTCTCCCCACCCAGTCCTACAACTCGTTTCATTGGTGGCCGGTTTTTTGCTGAATTTGGCAAGCACCGTCTCTCTCTTCTTGCCTGTCTCTTTTGGGCAGGTCCCTTTAAAGGAGTCTGATCTTCCTTCTCCATTAAGTGTCACTTGCCCCATTAGCCCCTCGTGGCTCCCCTGAAGGTTTGATTACGTCTTTAATAACTTGTGACGATTGTCCAGATGGATGCTTCAAACCACACCCCTCGCTCTTGAGACTCCTAGCTTACTTTCAGCCTGATCTTTACAATAGTTGCCCTGTTTCCTGTGAGGTTTCCTAAAAGCTGGAGGCCCAGCCATCTTCTTTGCATTGTTCCCTGTTCCCCGATGGGCGCCTCTTGGGCACAGAGGTTGGTGGCAGGATAATGGGGTGGTGGCAGGCAGGATACGGCCTCCCTCCCCCGAAACCGGCACATTACGGGGGAAGAAGGGAGAGGAATCTGCAGCGCCTGAGTCCAACCACCGCTCTGAGAAATTACGTCGGCCTCTACTACAGGCGTCGGGAGTGACGGGGGCTGCCAGCGTTGGTCAGGAGGTGGGGCGATGGAGGTCAAAGGTCCAGCGGATGAGCCGCTTGGCTGGTGTTGTCAAGAGCTTAATACACCCATCCCTTCATGGTCTTTTTCACCTGTGAAGCAGGGGGTTGAACCCGGGCGCGGAGTGTAATGCAGTTCAAAGGTTCATCGTAAGGGTCCCTGGAGCGCAAAATAGGCATGAGTTTGTGGGGGAACTTGTCCACTGGCTGCGGGACAGACTCTGGTCCGGGGGGCCGCCGTGGGGACCTCCCAGAAGCTGCTGATTATCGGAGCACACCGATTGGGTGCCTCTTTCCTCCTGAAACACATATCAGAGAATATAAATCTGACATACGTCTAGCCATAATCTTATATATTAGCTAGCTGATATACCAACCCACCCGGCGTTGCCTGGGATGTAATCCTAATAGGTAATGTGAGGCCGGGTGTCCCCCTAGGTGTGGGGGAGGCGGCGGGTTGGGTGTTGAAGTACGGGGTGGCGCGTGTGGTTGTTAGTGCCTGGCTGTGAGTGGGAGTCCTGCTAGGGTGTGAGGCGACGGGTGTTGTGGTGAGTGGAAGGGGGGGGTGGGTGGAGTTTGAAGTGAAAGGGGGGAGTGTGTGAATTTCCCGGGTGTAATTGCCAGGTTGAAAATGTTGGCGGTCTTGCCTTTGGAAAAGTGGGCTTTTAAAAACTGTTTTTTTTTTCCTTTTCGTTTTTTTTTCTTCTCCTGTCGTTGTTTTTTTTCATCCAATAGAAACCAAGTATGGTATATATAGGTACACTGAAGCATTATGCCACAGATCGGACTCCTGAAGAAGCTGGCACGCCAGCGAAACGCGTAGAGTGGACTAGCAGCAACCCAGAGTGTGCCCCCCATGCCCCTGAACCCGTGTGGATCCATTTCAAGATCGATCGCGACGGGCCGGACCGGAAGTGACGCGACGCGAGCCCGGGAGTGGGGTAGATGGTGTATACTGCTGCTGCGCTTTGATTGTGATATTACAATAGGGAATATATCCTTAAACACTTATCACAATGTGCATGGGATCGAGATAAGAACTCACATTTCCAGCCAAATAAACAGCTTGGAAGAAGTGTGTAGACTTTGTAGTTTGCAGGGGGGGTCTTGCTTAGGATACTCTCCCTGGTATCAGTGGAACTCAACCCTCGATGAAAAAACAGAAACAATCTAGTGCCAACATGTATGTTCACAATGATGTATTCAATTAAAACAGTGGTAATCCACACTTACATAAGCACCATGTGCATAGACACGAACAATCAAAGCGGCAGCAGCAGTATACACCATCTACCCCACTCCCGGGCTCGCGTCGCGTCACTTCCGGTCCGGCGTCGCGATCGATCTTGAAATGGATCCACACGGGTTCAGGGGATGGGGGGCACACTCTGGGTTGCTGAGTCCACTCTACGCGTTTCGCTGGCGTGCCAAGCTTCTTCAGGAGTCCGATTGTGGCATAATGCTTCAGTGTACCTATATATACCATACTGGTTTCTATTGGATGCGGCGAATAGGGATCCAATCCAATAAAAAAAAGTATGGTATATATAGGTACACTGAAGCATTATGCCACAGATCGGACTCCTGAAGAAGCTGGGACGCCAGCGAACGCGTGAGTGTACTAGCGCAACCCAGAGTGTGTGCCCCCCATGCCCCTGAAACCGTGTGGATCCATTTCAAGATCGATCGCGAAACCGGAAAGTGACGCGACGGGCGGACCGGAAGGGACGCGGCGCGATCCGGGAGTGGGGTAGATGTGTGGTATACTGCTGCTGCGCGTTTGATTGTACGTGGCTATGCACATGGTGCTTATGTAAGTGTGGATTACCACGTTTTAATTGAATACATCATTAGTGAACATTAACAATGTTGCACTAGAGTTGTTTCTGTTTTTCATCGAGGGGTTGTAGTTCCACTGATACCAGGGAGAGGATTCAAGCAAAGACCCCCTGAAACTGCAGAGTCTACCAATGTCTTCCAATGCTGGTTTTGTTGGGAGAATGTGAGTTCTAATCTCGAATCCCATGCACATTGTGATAAGTGTTTAGGATATATTACCTATTGATATTTCATTCCCTTTACATGGTGATTAGTAACTCGGCGCTCCCACAGCTTATCAAACAGCCCGTGATGATGCATTGTTCCCAGGATGGGGGGTATTGAGCCCTTCCCCGCTACCCAAATGGCTTTCAACCTCCTGCAATCCTCTGGTTACTTTGAACTCCGATGTCAGAAGACGTACTGGCACAAACTTGGTAGCACTGGTAGCCTGACTGGACATCAACACTACATGTAACATACTGTAATGTATTAATTAAAAGATATTTAATACACCTAAGCCTGGGGTTCTGGGAATAGAAAGGTACTTTTATTTCTATCAGCCTGTATTCCTCACACTATCTATAGGATTTACCAAAGTTCCCAGGAAAAGCAGAGGCTGCGCTCGTCCTGTTCTTCTTGACGTCTCAGTTGGAAAAACGTCTTCCCGCAGATCAACTCCTATATCCTCCGGCGATCACCCGGGCAACGTCCACAAAATAACAAAAAAGGTTGGAGGCAGAGAGAAAAAAAGATGGTATTTGACAAAAATCACTTAAGGGTATCAATACATATAAAAACTTACAATCAGTAAAGCTGCATAGCCCGTAGCGTTCCCCAAGCGCCTGTCTACTACCCTGCCTCGATCGGCAGTGGCTCGCGGGATCACCAACCCTGTACGAACCGGAAGGGGAAGGTCACCTCCTGACGAAGCGGCAAGATCGCGCGAAACGCGTTGAGGGGTTGCATAGAATTAGGGTACACACTCGGTCTTGGAGAGGGGTACCCGTAGCATAGGGGGTCCGGTTCTATTTTTTCGCCCAAAGAGAACTATTTTCCCTAAGAGCGACTCGCGAGGAGCCCAGCATGGACTTCCACTTACGGGTTCGGAGCAGGGTGGTGATCGCCCAGAGAGCACTGCCGATCGAGGCAGGGATGTAGAGGACAGGCTTGGGAACGCTACGGGCTATGCAGCTTTACTGATTGTAAGGTTTTTATATGTATTGATACCCACATTAAAGTGATTTTTTTGTCTAAATACCATCTTGTTCTCTCTCGCCAACCTTTGTTATCATAGGATTTAGCCTGGACTGCTGTGAGAGTCTCTCTCACACCTTATCTTTGGTTGGAGCACCACAAAACCAATACAGGTTATGGCTACCTGGGATAACTGAGTACCCCCCTTAACCTAGGGGATCCCACAGTAACGGGACACTTGTCATTCCTGTGGCCATTTACCTTTCTGGGCATGCTGAAGCGGGGAACTCTAGCGGTGAGTCGCCAAGCGTTTCAAGGGAGATGTTGCAGGGGACATTGTGCCTACATGTATCAGGATCAGGCATGATTCCCGGCGGAACTTGTGTAGGGGAACCGACAACTCTGGACCCCAATACCCAGGCACATCCTGACCACAATTTCCTCTGCAAAATCCCCCCTGTAAAACTCATCCCCCAGCAATCCCTGCTCTCTGACGTGCCCCAGAAAGGATAAAAAACACAAAAAAATCTGTATTCGTTATATATTTGAAAGATACAGTGTTTTACGGGGCAAGAGCTTAACTCTTGAACCCTATATACGGACACAGGGGTAACATGAAACGGGCTTGACTATTGAGAGGCCTGGGTCAACGTCCTACTGTGGCACATACTTCACGTCCACCAACAGAGCCTTACGACCCTCTGGCCCTTTGACGCCATTCCTCAATACACGATTATGTACGTAGTAGGAAAAGGAAAAAATACTATTTCTTTTATTTTATTGCCACCGGTTAAGATAACTGAGTCTCACACACCCAAATTGACTACGGGTGTTGCGTTGTAAAGAGAATTTCTCGGGTTCATAGGAATGGATTTACCCAGGATATTGTCGGCGCGGAAGTAAAATAATGGTTTTTTTCAGAATCTTTTGATTTCCAATGGTCCTATATATTCCGTATGAGGGGCAAAGGAAGATCTATTTTGTTCTCCAAAAGTTTGGGATTCAAAATAAGACCTGTCCAAGTCCATACTTTATTTTTTCTGTCCCAAAAAAACTTTTTTTCCGCCAAATTCCTGCTAATTTTCCATTATTACTTCCTCACCTGAGGCTTCCTGTATAAGGAGAGGGTCAGGCAACAGCTTGTTTTTCAAAAATTTAGTGTTGTACTTTCTAAAGTAAGTCCCAGTGCTTACTTTTGTACTTGTTACTTTGTTACTTTGTTGGTTCTACACACAGTGTAAGATCCAAAAAATGCATTGGTATCGTCGCACAATGAGGTCAATGACAGATTAGATCATTGGTGTTACGTATGAAGTTGGGTTTAGATTCTCTCTTGCCCTCCCAAATAAAACTAATATTGTCAACGTAGCGGCACCAAGGAAAAGGTTTGCGCCAAATGGGAGTTGTGATGACAGGGACGCTCCAAACACCCATAAAGAGGGTGGCAGACTGAAGCTTGATGATGAAACCATGATTTCCATGTGGTACCACATGTGGATGTGTATTAAATGGAGGCTGCCCAGGAACCAAGATGGCCGCAACAGCCATGTGAGGCAAGCTTCGAGGAAAAACTGATATCGATCCAGCGGAATCATCACAGACCCCACCAACCCCTACCACCATCCCCATATCTAATGCCCAATAACCTTATTAGCAAATGTGGCTAACATGGTTGGGGTAATTAACCAAAATAAAATACACATAGTGCAGTAATTGTTTAATTACCCCCCCAAAAAAATATATTTCAAACATAAAAACCATCGATTGTCACTGTTGGATAACTAGACCCACTCAATGGGGAGCCTAGATAGCCTATTGGCAATCAATATTCAGCGTTGTAATTAAAAACAAGAATAACCCCCCTTCATTACCTAGTGACTAACCGCTAGGTAAGAAGGGGTTAACCCTCCCGCTTTAAACCCCCTCCCCGGGAAGCCTAACCAACCTCCCTGGGGAAACTGTCCCCATCACCCATCCTCTACACTCAGCAGAAGTATATACAACAATATGGTACAGGAAGTTTATAAACTACTTATTTAGGTTTAAAGATGAGGGTTTAATTTTCTTTAATATTTGGGCATATATACAGATATGTGACAATAGGGGGTAACCAGGCTCTAAAATAAGTTTACGCCCATTTTGGTTACCCCTGATCCATGTAAAGGGTCAAGGGAGTTAGCTCTTGGGCCCAGTAACAGTATACTGTTTCCAAATGCTGTATGTAAGTAAAAATTTTTTGTGTGTTTTCCCCTTTCTGGAGTGTTGCTTGCCAAGCAAGCAGGGATGTGGGGGGATGAGTTTCTGGGCGTGCCAGCGAAGAAGGGATTGCGGGGGAGAGGTTTTGGGGCCAAGGAGCAGGATTGCGGGGGGATGATTCTGGGCGTGACAGCGAAAGCAGGGATTGCTGGGGGGAGGAGTTTAGGGGCGTTGCCCAGCGAGCAGGGAGTGACTAGGGGGATTTGAGTTTCTGGGAGGCGCAGCGAGCAGGGGATGTGGGGGGAAATGACGTTTCTGGGGTACGAAGGCGAAGGGATGGCTGGGGGATGATGGTTTCTGGGCGTGCCAGCGAGCAGGGATTGGCTGGGGGGATGAGTTTCTGGGCGTGCCAGCGAGAAGGGATTGCTGGGGGGATGAGTTTCCGGGATTGCTAGGGTGGGGTAGTTTCAAGGTATTTTTGCGAATGATTTTGTTAACAGAAGGTTCCTAGGAGATGGGGTCCAGAGTGTCGGCTCCCCTATAAAAGTGTACCTGGAATCATGCCTGATCTCCGACACAAAAGTTGCACATTTTCCCGGCAATTACCTCCCTTAAAACGCAAGCGCGATCATCGCTAGGGTAAACCCTGCTCAGCACATGCCCCGAAAGGTGAATGGGGCACGGGGATGAAAAAAGTGTTATAGCTAGGGGAGGACCTAGGTTATGGGGGGGTAACCCTGCCAGTGCCCAGGTGACCCAGAACCTGTATTGGGTTTGTGGGGTGTCCTAACCGTTATAAAGGTTGTGGGGGGACTCTCAGAGTCCAGACTAAGTCTCAAAGGATAGTGGTACGGGGAATAATAGCGATAGGAATAAAAGTACATCTTTCTTATTCATACATACCACAGAGACTTAGGAGTAAATTAAAACCCATGCTTATTAAGGTACATATATGTATTGTAAAGGAAGATGTTCTGGAACTTTCGATTACCGATGCCTAAACAGGCTTGTCCCTGGCAAAACCCCAGAGGTGCTGGTGTGTGCTGGACATCGGGTAGTTCAAGCAGCAGAGGGTTGAAAAGCATTTGGGTAGCAGGGAAGGGCTCAAGTACCCAGCTCCGGGGAACCAATGGCAGTCATCCAGGGCTGCCTATTGTTCTGCAGGACATGGCGGAGCCTGACCCAGGGCGGTTGGAATTGAGATAGACAGGGAGGAGCTCGGGGGTGGCAAACTCACGCATGTCGCTTGGCAATTTCAATTCCGTGACCCTGGCTTTATAGCCGGCTTTGGCTCTGATGGCTGCTTGGAAAGTTCCCCGACGATGATTGGTTGCTGAGTTTTTTTAATGAAGCTCAGAATACATAAAGATAGGTGAGCAACAAGAGATATTGAGATTTCAGTAGAGTAGGAGCGCGGGCTTTTTCAAAGTGCTATGCGAGATAGAGAGGAACCGGCGTCGACTTCGACAAGAGGAAAAGGAAAGACCAAAGCCCGCCAGAGGTTGAGTCCCGATTTTTGCGGCCAAGTTCTAAAATCGAACGTTGCGGACGGGGATTTGCTTTGGATTTTGAATTAATATGAATTGGGGTCGGGTAACTCGCTGCGGTCAAGAAAGCAAAGTTTCCAAGTTCACAGAAGAGGGAAGGGGGGAGCGGGGGAGGTGGTGTGTGGAAACTCAACACGATTTGGGAACCAGGAGATTGCGGCGGAAAGTCCCGGCAGGGGGTTAAAATATATAATATTTAGAGGTCTCTGCAATGGCGGAAAGTCTAATTTCGAACACCAGCTCTCAGTGGTCTTTGTCTTTTTTTGGGAAATTGTGTATTGTGTGTAAGCGAATGTGCGATTATCAATAAACGTCAATATTCAAATAACTTGTTTTGTCAGTGAATAATTCGTTAAAAAGGTTTGTAAATGCCTGGTCTCCGTGACCGGTTAATTCATTGTAACCCGGTGTTGAGGGGATACGGACATCGACTGCCAGTTGGGCAAAGACTATGCTGGGGAGGATCTCAAGCGACAGAAGTGGGCATAGATCCCATCTGCGGATGCAGGGGCCACACATCCCCGCCAAAGCAGGAGGGATAGTCCAGACCGTGGAGGATAGGGAGGGGGAAAGTTTTCATTCCCTTTACATGGTGAAACTCTGCGCTCCCCACAAGCTTCTACCAAACAGTCAAGAGAGGAGGAACTGGATCTTCTCCTGAGAGGGTTGAGCAGCGAACTTTACTATTATAATTTTGAACACTGGTTATATATTTATATTTAATTATCACTATATATTTATATTTATATATATTAATATCAATATATATTTATTTTTATCACACCTTTATCGGAAGCGCCTCACAATTTTTGTTCTATAGTCGTCCGGGCTGCCATTTGTTCTGCCAGACCTGGTGGAGCCTGACCCAGCAGGTGGCATTGAGATAGCCAGGGACGGAGGTGGCAAACTCGCGCATGTCCCTTGGCAAGTTCAGATTTCCCACAGACCCGGCTTCGCATACCGGCTTGGCTCTGATTGGCTACTGAGAAAGTCCCACTTTTTTGCACCCAAGTTCTCAGAATCGAACGTAGCGGACGTGGCTGGGATTTCGTGCCGATTTTAGTTCCAGGAGTTTCGTACTATCCCTCGGTCAAAAAGAATCCAAGTTCTCAGAAGAGAAGGGAGCGGTGGCGTGTGGAACTTCACGCCGATTTGGGAACCAGAGGATTTCGGGCTAGGTCCCGGTCAGGCGAAAACTCTTATTTAGAGTTCCCTGCACCTATGAGAGTTTAGGTTCCAACCCCCGAACCTGATTAAGTGTGCTTTTTGTCTGTATTTTGTATTCCACGGCGTGTAAGCGATTTTAAGCGAATAAACTACAATTTATTTCATTATCTTTTTTTTGCTCAATGAATGATCCTGGTAAAAGGTGTAAACTGCCTGGTCTCCCGTGACAATCTGTGTTAAACCTCATCTGCCATTTACCTGCCCACGTTTCCAGTCTCTCCAAGTCCTTCTGAAGAGAAATTACATCCTACTCTGATTCTATTACAGTACCTTACACAATTTAGTATCATCAGCAAAGATGGAGACTTTGCTCTCGATCCCAACCTCAAGATCATTAATAAACAAGTTAAAAAGCAGGGGTCCCAGTACCGATCCCTGAGGTACTCCACTCACGACTTTAGCCCAACCTGAAAAAGTCCATTTATGACAACCCTCTGTTGTCTGTCCTTTAACCAGTTTTCAATCCAGGTGCATATATTATTACTGAGTCCAACTTTCTTTATTTTGTACACCAACCTCTTGTGTGAAACCGTATCAAAAGCCTTTGCAAAATCTAAGTAGACCACATCAACTGCATTACCCTAGTCTAAATTCCTACTTACCTCCTCAAAGAAACAAATAAGGTAAGTTTGGCAAGATCTATCCTTCATAAATCCATGCTGACTTTTACTAGATTTACTTATTACAATTACTTGTAAGATCCACGGAGCAAGGACTCATTTTCCTAATGTTACTTTTATGTCTGAAGCGCTTCTTCCCGCTGTGCGTTATATTATGTAACGCGTATTACGGCTGTGAAGCGCTTTATAAATAAAGATATACATACATTGTGCCGGGAGGGGGTAACCAGGCTCTCAAATAAAGGTTAAGCCCGTTTTGGTTACCCCTGACCCGTGTATAAGGGCTCAAGAGTTAGCTCTTGGGCCCAGTAACATTGAATCACCTGTTATAAAGATATTTTTTGTATTTTTACCTTTCCGGGCGTGCCAGCGAGCAGGGATTGCTGGGGGATGAGTTTCCGGGCGTGCCAGCGAGCAGGGATTGCTGGGGGATGAGTTTCCGGGCGTGCCAGCGAGCAGGGATTGCTGGGGATGCGTTGTCCGGGCGTGCAGCGAGCAGGGATGTCTGGGGATGAGGTTCTCCGGGCGTGCCATCAGCTGGGATTTGCTGGGGGATGAGTTTTGCGGGCGGTCTATGCCAGCGCGCAGGGATTGCTGGGGGGTGAGTTTCCGGCGTGCCACGGCCAGGATTGCTGGGGATGAGTTTACGGGCGTGCCAGCGAGCAGGATTGCTGGGGGATGAGTTTTACGGGCGTGCCAGAGGCAGGGTTGCTGGGGGATTGAGTTTCCGGGCGTGCCACGAGCAGGATTGCTGGGGGATGCGTTCCGGGCGTGCCAGCGAGCAGGGATTGCTGGGGGAGAGTTTCCGGGGTGCCAGTGAGCTGGGATTGCTGGGGGGTGAGTTTCCGGGCATGCCAGCCGAGCAGGGATTGCTGGGGGAGCGTTTCCGGGCGTGCCAGCGAGCTGGGATTGCTGGGGGATGAGTTTCCGGGCGTGCCAGTGAGCAGGGATTGCTGGGGGATGAGTTTCCGGGCGTGCCAGCGAGCAGGGATTGCTGGGGGAGCCAGCGAGCAGGGATTGCTGGGGATGAGTTTCAAGGGGGGTTTTGCGGAGGAATTGTTAATAGAATGTGCCTAGGAGGTTGGGGACGGAGGTGTCGGTTCCCCTATACAGATGCAGCCACCAGTATCCGATCACTTGCCTGGGTAAAAACTAAGGCATCTCACAGTAAATGCCTCAACATTTCTGTGAGATTACTAATGGCCCATCGGATTAACACAGCAGGGGACCCTGCAGTCCCATTCAGTTTGAACGGGACGGCAGGGACCCCCCATTGTGTTAATCCGATGGGCCATTAGTCTGGCTGCAGAAATCCCACAGAAATTTTGCAGTTTATTGGGAGATTGCCCCGGATTTTCCAAGGCCAGTGATCTAATACTGGTGGCTGCAGCTGTAAATGTACCCGGGAATCATGCCTGATTCTCGGATACATGTAGGCACATTGTCCCGGCAATATCTCCCCTTGAAAACGCAAGCGCGACTCACCACTAGGCTGCCCTGCTTCACGATTGCCCAGAAAGGGGAATGGAGCACAGGGATGAATAGGTATCCCTGTAGCTAAGGGAATCCCTAGGTTAAGGGGGGTACCCCAGCTAGTGCCCAGGTGACACAGAACCAGTATAGGATTTCTGGGTGCCCCAACTGTATATAAGATTGTGGAGGGACTCTCAAGAGTCCAGGCTAAGTCCAAGAGATAGTGTGTGGGGAATAAAATCAGCCAAAATAAACTACAACACTTTTAATATTCTGTTCCCCATGCCCAGAGACTTAGGAGTATATTAAAACCATACTTTAATATACTGTAATGTAGTGTTGTGTACTGTAATGTGCTTGGGACTTTCGGAACCGATGCCCAGGCAGGCTGCCAGGGCTAACCCATAGGCGGAACCAGAATGTAGAGAAGCAAGGAGCACAGCTGAGTTGAAAATCTGCAGGAAGGTTCCTGTAGAAAAAATGAATGAAGGGCACAACTCCGTTCTAAAACTGAGGGTGGTTTATTGAATAAGTGCACAGGGACAGAAACACAGCCCACACACCGACATGTTTCGTCCCACGGGACTTTATCAAGGTGTATCACATAACACAACCTCCTTACCTTTAATAGCCCCAGTTCGCGCCAAAATCGCCCGATTGAGTACACTGCGCATGCGCGCCAGTGACGCGTCGCATCTCCGTGACACCGCCCCCCCTCTGGCACAAGTCCTGGAGAGTAGAGACCACGTCACTGAGATGCGTCCGTTTCCACCGTGGAACGCATGCCAGCTAGGCTCCTATCGGATAGAGGCGGAAGGGGGTTAACAAATACATTTTTTTACATTTTTTTACACAACAACTTTATTAGTTAAAAAAAAGGAGACAAACACATTTAGCCCAGAGCTGAACATTGCAAAAACCGCAATGATAGTTCAGCATAGGGGTACAATAAAAAAGAGAGAAGTGCTCACATTTGATAACCTATGATAAATAAAGAAAAAAAGAAGAGGATGTTTTAGCAATCCAAGAACTATAATTGGACTTTAATCATGTTGAATGGGACTATATTATAATCTTAGTATATAAGTAGTATAAGTATACCTACAAAGAGTACCATAATATGATAACTATACTACTATCAAGCCATATCTAATCCATAAACTTGAATTGTACTTTTGAAGTCCAAATATAGACTGATTTTATGTGATTGACTGTGTAAGGTAATTTTATATGGAAGAAAAAACTTTTTTATTTTATTATCAATTAAAAGAATATATATTGAAGTTCCCATCTATCTATATGTTGATATACAGCTTGTGAGTCCATACACGTGTATGAGCGTCAATCTTTACGTATATACATGTCTAACCCATAGGCGCCAGTAAGTCTGCTGGACATCGGAGTTTAAAGTAGCCAGAGATGCCAAAGGTGCGAAAGCCATCTGGGTAGCAGGGAAGGGCTCAAGTACCCAGCTCCGGGGAACAATGGCAGTCGTCCGGGCTGCCATTTGCTCTGCCAGACCTAGAGGAGCCTGAGCCAGCGGGTGGCATTGAGATAGCCAGGGACGGAGGTGGCAAACTCACGCATGTCCCATGGCAATTTCATATTTCCCGCTGACCCGGCTTCTCATACCGGCTTGGCTCTGATTGGCTACTAAGTTCCCACGTGATGATTGGCTGCTGAGTTTCATAAATGACGCTCAGAATACTATAAAGAATGCGTGAGCCAATGAGAGAGGAGATCCCCAGTAGTAGGAGCGCGGGCTTTTCAAAATTATTCTTGCACGAATAGCAGAGCAACCGGCTTCGATTTCTAGCCTGAAAAGTCTGCCCGCTGGAGTCTAAGTCCCGTCTTGTTGTGGCCAAGTTCTCAATATCGAACGTGGCGAACGTGGCTGGGATTTCAGTTCCAGAGGATTGGTACTAGTTCGCGGTCAAGAAAAGTCCAAGTTCTCAGAAGGGAGCGGAGGCGTGTAGAACTTCCCACCGATTTGGGTACCAGGAGATTCTGGGCTAAGTCCCGGTCAGGGCAAAACTCTTATTTAGAGTTCCCTGCACCTAGGAAAGTCGAGTTTTCGACCCCAGACCCCCCCAGTAAGTGTTTTTTTGTCTGTATTTTGTGTTCCATTGTGTGTAAGTGAATTTGTGCGAATAAACTACAATTTATTTCATTACCTTGTTTTTCTCAGTGAATGATCTCGGTTAAGGTGTAAATTGCCTGGTCTCCTATGACATACATCTATTAGGTATTCCTATTTCCCATATTAAACCTTCAAGTAGCTTCCCCACAAATTGATGTCAGACTTACAGGTCTGTAATTCCCTGGTTGTGATCTTGCTCCCTTTTTAAATATAGGCACCATATCTGCTTTAGGCCAGGTGCCTTATTTACTTTAATTTGATCAAGCTGCCTATGAACTTTCCCCCCAGTTTACCAATTGTTCGTTAATATAGAGGTTGTGGCTTCCACCTGCGGCACTACTATTGTAATTGATTCCTCCATGGTAAATACTGAGACAAATGATGCGTTTAATACCTCTGCTTTTTCCTTATCTCCAATAATTTGCCTGACCATCTCACACTGAAAGACTTCTATATTTTATATTCTAATCTCCTTGACAATAAGATACTTAACCCCACCAAATTGACACATCATTTTGAATTGACCATTTCTAAGCAAAAAAAAAAACCTAGTCATCCATAATGTTGTAATATATAGTTTTATTTAAACGTTTTAAATAAGCATTTTATATATTACTTGCAATCTTTTTTGGGTACCATTTTCAAAAAATAAAAATCAAAGGAAACACAAAATCGGCAGTGTGTCGTCACGAGATCACATGGATCAGAAAAACAATATTTACAGAGCAGAAAGGGGGAGAGAAGAGGAAGCAGGCGGACACAGCAGCCATTTTGAAAGAGGGGCTTTTTTTTGAACAACTTTCAAGGGAACAAAATGGAGGATGCAGGAAGTGATGTTTCAAAACAGGAAGTGGCATAGTGGGTGGGGTTGGGATTGTTGTTGGGGTCTATTGTGGATCTCAGAAGTAATGCTGGGATTCAGCCAACCCAACTTGGGAGGTGCTATACTGTTAAACAAGCCCCAAACACCGCTCTTTATGAGCACAGTAAAGGCAAAAACACTCAACAGCAAATCAGAAATGGCTGCCCCTATATCTCTCAAGCATCATTCAAAGTTCAAACTGCGGTTACCATGTCCCCTTTTTACCCCCCAAATCCTTATTGTTTGAGGTTCGGAGCCCTTTGAGACAATGTCACACTTCTAAAGATGCCATTCAAGCTTGGTTGTGCTAAGGGCAACACATACATATCTTCCTCTTAGCCATTGTGGTGCTAGTGGCCGAGTGATGAATAACTGCCCCCTGCTCTGATAGGGTCATCTGCTTCAATTCATTAGACCATAGCTCCTTCTTAGCCAGAGGAGAAGGGTTACAGATGTCCTAGCGGTGCTGCGAGTGTGCAAAGGGACTGTCAGTATACGCTCTGTGGGGAGGAAGGTTAAGACTATCCCAGCTCTGCCGACCAGGGAAGGTAGAAGGTATAAAAGGGAATAGGGCCTGGTACTGAACTATTGCATAGCAGAAAAGGACCTCTCTGCCCCATGTACATATTGCTCACCTAGGGATTGTCATGTGTGTGAAAGCAAATCGCCTGTGTACTGTATATTTAGAATATATTAAAGTGTACTGTACGTGTGAGTGTATATATATATATATATATATATATATATATATATATATATATACACATACATACATACATACACACTTACAGAACCCTGTGCTTATATACTGTAATTAGATATACACGTGAGTGCTGTATCTACAGATAAAACGACATGCATTGTGAGTTTGTGTGTAGATGTGTACAGGTAGTTGAGTACACATAAGTATACATGCATGTGTGGGCAGGAAGGCTTGTGCATGTTTTCAGGATACATGTATGTAGGTAGATTTGCCTGTGCTTTTACTTATAAAGGAATATATATAGATTTACCTGGTGTGTGCAGCCATTTCTTGTGTGTGTGTGTGTGTGTGTGTGTGTGTATTTATGTATGCAGGCAGGGCTATCTACTTACATGCATGGTCTGTATTTACATGTCTCTCCAGTGTGCGCATGCGTACATAGCAGAATCCAGTGCGTGTGCATCAGTAGGCCACTGTGTCCAGTGTATAAGTGCATGCGTTTCCGCTGATAGTACAAAGGCAAGTGCAAGGTAAAGGTGAGTCTACACGTGTGGGTGCAGGTACAGGCACATGTCTGTGAACATAATGCATTTACATGTATGCAGGCGTGTAGTATGGGCTTGAGGACAAAATACTGTACAAATGTGTATAGACACAATACAATTGGTGTATTTAGGCCTGCACACGTGCACAGACAGGTGTGTAAATATGCAATCCCATGCAGGAGGTAGGTATAAAGATGTGTGTATGCAGTTAAACATGTATGAGTGTGCATATATACATATGGGTGTGTGTTGATTCTGGCTGTGTTTGTGCAGGCATAGCATGGTGCGGAGATAGTTACACATCGGGACACAGAGCGCCTGCTTCTAGGACAATATTCCCATGTGTTATTTGTCCCGGACACAGAACGTTCTGACCAAGTTCACAAAGTGAATCAGTAGCAGAGCCAGGTCCAGTGAACAGAGAGGTTAAGTGTTTACGTTCACCCAAAGAGTCAGTGGCAGAGCCAGGATTAAACGAGGGGCCGGACATAAAGTGCTTTTCTAGGGTCACACGGAGATTCAGCAGCAGAGCTAGGATCAAACCAGTGGCAGGGTCACAAAGCAGGAGTGGCAGAGCTGGAACTAAAACAGGACAAAGTGCTTAGCAAAGTCTCACAGAGAACCAGGGGCAGAGCCAGTATTAGGGCAGTGATGGGACATAAAGTGCTTTGTGGGGTCACACAAAAAGGTCAGCGATAGAAATGGGAGTGCAATAGTTAAAGGAGATAAAGTGCTTATTTAGGGTCACAATAGGGAGCCAGGAGCCCAATAAAAAGGTGTAGGAGAATGGGGTTGCTTAAGGACACATCAGCAGAGCAGGGATCGGAGATTAGCTGCTAAGGGCAAAAAGGGGATGTCCGCAGAATGGTCATGTGACCGCATCATGCCTTTTCAAAATGGCCGCCTTCAACAGGAAGACGAGCACAACATAGACCCTCAACTCATACAATGCTCCTGCCAGGTCAAAGGGCATTCTACTCCCCCTGGGGTCAGCACAGAGGTCCCTTCCCGTTGCCAGGCGCCCCTCAGAGCATCACACCGCCCAGGCACAGGGTCTCAACAACAAGATTAAAGACGAATTCCTCCTAATGTGCTTTCTCAAGTCACCCAAAACAACAACATCAAAACATAAATACAATAACAGATCTGCTTCCGCGTGTCCTCACCTCCCCCTTTCCCCCCCGTGCAATGTTCAGCTCTTCCCCAGCGCTCGGTCACCGGCACAGAGAAGGGCTTTACAAAGGGAAAAACTAAAGCATTTAAATTAGAGGTGGGTGCTGTTAAGCCCCCTGGCGATAAAGGGGTTAAACGTCGATTTGAAGTGTAGGACTCTCCCTGAACAGATGCAGCATGCTGCAAAAGAAGACGCGCTTATTACTGGATATTCTCCGCTGCTTTAAGGGTCTTGTGCTTTGGTCTGCTGTTAAATCACATGCAGCGCCACAGAAAACAAAACAGTGAGCCCCCAAATCTGTGCCGTGCCCGATCCACAGAGTCTCAGGAACGATCCCGGAACAGAGAAGGAAGCGACATCCAAAACATACGGACATTGTGCATACAAATTTGCATCTGTGATAAGTTCCAGAAGAGGGGCGGGGACAATCGCAAAACTAAACTGGCAGTGGTTGGTGCTTCAATGGGATCTATGCTTATGCTTTTCAACTTTCCGGGACATCTGACATAGTATTATATTAGGACTACAGCCGCTCACTGCAATCTACAAAATCATACAGGTTCCGTGTTACACGGGAACTGCTCCGACCGAGGAAGAGGAGAACTCTCCAAAGCTTGTCTTATAATAGCAATTGCTAATCCAAATAAAAAAGGTACAGATGAAGCCCTCCGTTCGGATGTGTCCTCCTCGCAGCTCCTGCGCGGCAACCACCCCCGCGCTGTACGCACGTGAAAGCGTGCGCGCGCTTCACCCAGCTTTTTTAAATCCATCACGGGTGAAAGCGTGCTGTGGGGGAAGGCACAAATCTCCCCGTGGGTAGCCAATGGACTGCCCACGGTGCGTTTCCTGGAGGCGCGTCGGAACCGGAGACTTCATCTGTATCACCGAATACTGAAATACTCATGTTCAGTGGTCGACAAATCACCAAAAAATCTACTCGCCACCTAGTACCACACATGTGCTGTTTGGGCCAATAGGAGCTCGCCACGATGTTACTGTAAATCCACTCGCCCGGGGCGTGCAGATGTATAGGTTTGTCGAACACTGCTCATGTTACATGAACATAGTGATTCCTAGAAGATACCTTACTAAAGTTTTGATCCCTAGAGAGACCGGCACATCGATGACATATGGAAAAGAAAACAGACCTAAAGCGCACAGGAGAAACAAAGAAAAAAACTGAATGTGGTGTAATCTGTATAATGAGGGACAAAGTCCTGCTCTGTTATTCTTCACTTACAAGATACAAGTTGGATGCCGGCAGAAATGATGATCTTATCTGGTAGTTGAGGAGGGAAGGGTCCCCTCTGCTGGGCTCAGCTGGGCTCCTCTTTAGGATTATAACCACTAAGCTCAACTGGGAAAGGTCCTCCTCACACTGAACTGCAAGGCTCAGCTAGGCTCCCAAGGGAGATATTCAATGAAGCAGAGTTGATAGACAGCCAATCGCAAGAGTAGGATAAGGCAAGAGAACAAATACAAGTGACCCTTTCAATTATTATTGACACGACTAAACCATAAAAGGATATGTCAACAGAGGGGACCACTGTGCTCAATGCCGACCGGAGTGCTGCCCACGTCCTTCGTCCAGTCAGGGAAATGTCCCACGGCTCTCTCTGCTGGTACCTCCGTTGTTGATAGGACACTTTGAATCATGTGAGGAACGCCACTTGCGTCTAGTCTTTTGGTGATACGTCCTCACCCTGAGATAGTACCCCGGCCCCCCCACAATCCTCCACCCCACCCCCCCCCTGTGGGCGGCGGAAAACCCCCGTCGCCCCGCGATTCCCACCGAAGCCCCGAATCAGCAGGTGCGACACACCGTCCCACGGCGCACAGTTGCCCCTGCCCCCCCCCCCCCCCCCCCCCCCCCCCCTTCCCCCCCCCCGCCCCCCGCACCCCCCTCCTTCGCCCCGTCCCTTCCCTCCCCCTACCCTTCCCCTTCTCCTGTTCTGCCCCCCCCCCCGCCCGCCTCTCCGCGGCCGCCCCCCCCCCCCCGCAAGCTTCGCGAAACTAGTAGGGTGGAGGACATTTAGCAGAGAGAGAGAGAGTGGGACATTTCCCTGACCGGACGAGGCCGGTCGGCATTGCACAGTGGTCCCTCTGTGGACATATCTTTTATGGTTTTAGCTTGTAATAAATATTTGGCGCAATTGTATTTGTTCTCTTGCCTTATCCTACTCTTGCGATTGGCTGTCTATCAACTCTGCTTCATTGAATATTCCTCCTTGGGAGCCTAGCTGAGCCTTGCAGTTCAGTGTGAGGAGACCTTTCCCAGTTGAGCTAGTGGTTATAATCCTAAAGAGGAGCCAGCTGAGCCCAGCAGAGGGGACCCTTCCCTCCAACTACCAGATAAGATCATCATTTCTGCCGGCATCCATAACTTGTATTTGTAGTGGTTTTTCTTAGAATAACAGAGCAGGACTTTGTCCCTCATTATACAGATTACACCACGTTCAGTTTTTTTCTTTGTTTCTCCTGTGCGCTTTAGGTCTATTTCCTTTTCCATATTGACGCTCCTCTCTGGGCGAGAGGATTTTGACCAGCTGAAGAGAGGGATTGATTATTTTAGGTATTTTATTATCCCTTTGTTTTGCGTGTTTGTCATATTGCGCAGTTCTGTACTTTTCCACATCGATGATATAACTTAAAAAAAATAAATGTCATAAAATAAAATAAAAATTCACTGCGCACTGAAATATAAAAAATAAATAATGATTTCATATTACATGAAGCTTCATCAATATGTAAATGGGACTTTTAGGGGCGAGTCACTGTTGAAGTAGCATCAGATACTATTAACTCTATGAGACACAGAGACACAAACAATGAAGAGATTATATTACCTGAAGCTAAATCAACATATTGACCCGAAGAAGTTACATCAAAGTACGGATCCTTGCCGCGGTCGACCCTAATGATGTAGCTCCGTGTAACTTTAACCCTCTGTTATATGCCAGGGATCTGGGACAGGACCCTCAATGCCTACACTTGCATATGTTTGTAGATGCGGGGGGCTCTGGGACAGGACCCTCAATGCCTACACTTGCATGTGTCTGTAGATGCGGGGGGCTCTGGGACAGGACCTTCCTTCTGTTGGGGATTTCTCCTCTTCCCACTACATGCCTCTGGCTCGGTACATTATGTAGACCTGATGGGAGATGCTGCAACGTTGTGTCGGTCACAGAATTCATTTTATCTCAAATACTCCCAAAACCTCTACCCAAATCTCAGCCTTTGTCAGGGGAAAAAGTCTGAAACTATACAGTAGATCACGCAAGTATTTTTTTTTTTTTTTAGTACTATCCTCTCCACGACCAGCAACTCTTTCTAAAGAAATGGATAACCAGGGAATATAGAAAGGTGCTGTTATCACAGATGCATATTTGTAATTAAAGCTCAAATATCTCCTGAACAACACACTCAGCTGTGTACATCAGGCTTGTGATAGAACCTCAAGCAGAGAGCAGCTGTGTGTACATCAGGCTTGTGATAGAACCTCAAGCAGAGAGCAGCTGTGTGTACATCAGGCTTGTGATAGAACCTCAAGCAGAGAGCAGCTGTGTGTACATCGGGCTTGTGATAGAACCTCAAGCAGAGAGCAGCTGTGTGTACATCGGGCTTGTGATAGAACCTCAAGCAGAGAGCAGCTGTGTGTACATCTGATTACACACAGGCTGACTCTATGCTTGAGGTTCTATACAAGCCTGATGTACACCACAGTGCTCTCTGCTTGAGGTTCTATCAACAAGCCTGATGTACACAGTGGTGTGTTGTTCAGGAGATATTTCGAGCTTTAATTACAAACATATGTGTGATAACAGCACCTTTCTATATTCCCTGGTTATCCATTTCTTTAGAAAGAGTGCTGGTCGTGGATGAGGATAGTACTAAAAAAAAAAAAAATACTTGCGTGATCTACTGTATAGTTTCAGGACTTTCCTGACAAAGGCTGAGATTGGGTAGGAGGTTTTGGGGAGTATTTGAGATAAAAATGATTGTGACGACACAACGTTGCAGCATCTCCATCAGGTCTACATAATGTACCGAGCCAGAGGCATGTAGTGGGAGAGGAGAAATCCCAACAGAAGGAAAGGGTCCTGTCCAGAGCCCCCGATCTACAGACACTGCAAGTGTAGGCATTGAGGGTCCGTCCCAGAGCCCCCGCATCTACAAAAATATGCAAGTGAGGCATGAGGGTCCTGTCCCAGATCCCTGGCATATAACGAGGGTTAAAGTTACACGGAGCTACATCATTAGGGTCGACGCGGCAAGGATCCGACTTTGATGTGAACTTCTTCGGGTCAATATGTTGATTTAGCTTCAGGTAAATAATCTCTTCATGTTTGTGTCTCTGTGTCTCATAGAGTTAATAGTATTTTGTGCTACTGTCAACAGGGGACTGCCCCTAAAGTCCCATTGAATTGATGAAGCTTCATGTAATATGAAACATTATTTATTTTGTTATATTCAGTGCGCAGGGAATTTTATTTTATTTATGACATTGTATTTGTGTTTTTTAAGTTATATCATCGATGTGGAAAAGTACAGAACTGCAATATGACAAACACGCAAAAACAAAGGGATAATAAATACCTAAAATAATCAATCCTCTCTTCAGCTGGTCAAAATCCTCTCGCCCAGAGAGGGCGTCAATATGGAAAAGGAAATAGACTAAAGCGCACAGGAGGAAAAAAAGAAAAAAACTGAACGTGGTGTAATCTGATATAAGGGGACAAAGTCCTGCTCGTTATTCTTCACTTACAAGATACAAGTGGATGCCGGCAGAACATGATGATCTTATTGGTAGTTGAGGAGGGAAGGGTCCCCTGCTGGGCTCAGCTGGGCTCCTCTTTGGATTATAACAATAGATCAACTGGGAAAGGTCTCCTCACACTGAAACTGCAAGGCTAGCTAGGCTCCCAAGGGAAGATATTCAAGAAGAGAGTTGATAGACAGCCAATCGCAAGAGTAGGAAGGCAAGAGAAAATACAATTGCGCCAATATTTTATTACAAGCTAAAACCATAAAAGATATGTCCACAGACGGACCACTGTGCAATGCCGACCGGCCTCGTCCGGTCAGGGAAATGTCCCACTTCTCTCTCTCTCTGCTAAATGTCCTCCACCCTACTAGTTTCGCCGAAGCTTGCGGCGTACTAGTAGGGTGGAGGACGTATAACAAAGCGAGACGCAAGTGCGTTCCTCACATGATGCAGAAGTGTCCTGAGCACACGGAGGTACCAGCAGAGAGAGACGTGGGACATTTCCCTGACTGGACAAGGACGGTGGCAGCATCCGGTCGGCATTGCACAGTGGTCCCTCTGTGGAAATATCTTTTATGGTTTAGTTGTAATAAAATTAGGGCAATTGTATTTGTCGGCTTATCCTACTCTTGCGATGGCTGTCTATCAACTCTGCTTCATTGAATATCTCCCTGGGGAGCCTAGCTGAGCCTTGCAGTTCAGTGGAGGAGGACCTTTCCCAGTTGAGCTTAGTGGTTATAATCCTAAAGAGGAGCTGAGCTGAGCCAGCAGAGGGGACCATCCTCCTCAACTACCAGATAAGTCATCATTTCTGCCGGCACAACTTGTATCTGTAAGTGAAGAATAACAAGGCAGGACTTTGTCCTCATTATACAGATTACACCACATTCAGTTTTTTTCTTTGTTTCTCCTGTGCGCTTTAGGTCTGTTTTCTTCCATATGTCATCGATGTGCCGGTCTCTCTAGGGATCAAAACTTTAGTAAGGTACTTCTAGGAATCACTATGTTCATGTAACATGAGCAGTGTTCGACAAACCTATACTCTGACGCACCGGGCGAGTGGATTTACAGTAACATCGTGGCGAGCTCCTATTGGCCCACAGACATGTGTGGGTACTAGGTGGCGAGTAGATTTTTTGGTGATTTGTCGACCACTGAACATGAGTATTTCAGTATTCGGTTGATACAGATGAAGTCTCGGTTCCGACGCGCCTCCAGGAAACGCCGTGGGCAGTCCATTGGCTACCACGGGGAGATTTGTGCCTTCCCCCACAGCACGCTTTCACCCGTGATGGATTTAAAAAGAGTGGGTGAAGGCGCGCACGCTTTCACGTTGGTACGCGCGGGGGTGGTTGCCGGCGGAGCTGCGAGGAGGACACATCGAACGGAGGGCTTCATCTGTACCTTTTTATTTGGATTAGCAATTGCTATTAAAGACAAGCTTTGGAGGTTCTCCTCTTCCTCGGTCGGAGCAGTCCCGTGTAACCCGGAACCTGTATGATTTTGTAGATTGCAGTGAGCGGCTGTAGTCCTATATAATACTATGTCGATGTCCCGGAAAAATTGAAAAGCATAAGCATAGATCCCATTGAAGCACCACAACCACTGCCAGTTTAGTTTTGCGATGTCCCGCCCCCTCTTCTGGAAACTTATCACAGATGCAAATTTGTATGCACAAGTCCGTATGTTGGATGTCGCTTTCATTCTCTGTTCCGGATCGTTCCTGAGACTCTGTGGGATCGGGAACGGCACAGATTTGGGGGCTCACTGTGTTTGTTTTCTGTGGCGCTGCATGTGATTTAACAGCAGACCAAAGCACAAGACCCCTTAAAGCAGCGGAGAATATCCAGTAATAAGCGCGTCTTTTGCAGCATGCTGCATTGTTCAGGAGAGGAGTCCTACACTTCAAATCGACGTTAACCCCTTTATCGCCAGGGGGCTTAACAGCACCCCCTCTAATTTAAATGCTTAGTTTTTCCTTTGTAAAGCCCTTCTCTGTGCCGGTGACCGAGCGTGGGGAAGAGCTGAACATTGCACGGGGGGGAAAGGGGGAGGTGAGGACACGCGGAGACAGAATCTGTATTGTATTTATGTTGATGTGTGTGTTTTGGGTTACTTGAGAAAGCACATTAGGAGGAATTCGTCTTTAATCTTGTTGTTGAGACCCTGTGCCTGGGCGGTGTGATGCTCTGAGGGGCGCTGGCAACGGGAAGGGACCTCTGTGCTGACCCAGGGGGAGTAGAATGCCTTTGACCTGGCAGGAGCATGTATGAGTTGAGGGTCTATGTTGTGCTCGCTTCCGTGAAGGCGGCCATTTTGAAAAGGCATGATGCGGTCACATGACCATTCTGCGGAATCCCCTTTTGCCTTAGCAGCTAATCTCACGATCCCTGCTTGCTGATGTGTCCTTAGCAACCCCATTCTCTACACCTTTTTATTGGCTCCTGCTCCCTATTGTGACCCTAAATAAGACTTTATCTCCTTTAAACTATTGCACTCCCATTTCTATCGCTGACCTTTTTGTGTACCCCACAAGACTTTATGTCCCAATACTGCCCTAAACTGGCTCTGCCCCTGGGTCTCTGTGAGAATTGCTAGACACTTGTCCTGTTTTAGTTCCAGCTCGCCACCTGCTTTGTGACCCTGCCACTGGTTGATCTACTCTGCTGCTGAATCTCCGGTGACCCTAGAAAAGCACTTATGTCCGGCCCCCGTGTATAATGGCTCTGCCACTGATCTTTGGGTGAAAGTAAACACTTAACCTCTGTTCACTGGACCTGGCTCTGCTACTGATTTCACTTTGTGAACTTGGTCAGAACAGTTCGTGTCGGGACAAATAACCATGGAATATGTCCTAGAAGCAGGCGCTCTGTGTCCCGAGTGTAACTATCTCGCACAGCTATGCTGCACAAACACAGACAGAATCACAACACACACATAGTATATATTGCACACTCAACATGTTTAACTGCATACACACATCTTTAATAACCTACCTCTGCATGGGATTGCATATTACAAACCTGTCTGTGCACGTGTGCAGGCCTAAATACACCAATTGTATTGTGTCTATACACATTTGTACAGTATTTGTCCTCAAGCCATACTACACGCCTGCATATACGTAAATGTTAGTTCACAGCATGTGCTGTACTGCACCCACACGTGTAGACTCACCTTTACCTTGCACTTGCCTTTTACTATCAGCGGAAACGCATGCACTTATACACTGGACACAGTGGCCTACTGAGCACGCACTGGATTTGCTATGTACGCATGCGCACACTGGAGAGACATGTAAATACAGACATGCATTGTCAAGTAGATAGCCCTGCCTGCATACATAAATACACCACCAACACAAACACCACACACACCAAGAAATGGCTGCACACACCAGGTAAATCTATATATATTCCTTATAGTAAAAGCACAGGCAAATCTACCTACATAAATGTATCCTGAAAACATGCACAGCCTTCCTGCCCACACACATGCATGTATAATGATGTGTACTCAACTACCTGTCACATCTACACACAAACTCACAATGCATGTCGTTTTATCTGTAGATACAGCACTCACGTGTATATCTAATTACAGTATAAAGCACAGGGTTCTGTAAGGTGTTATGTATGTATGTATGGTGTATATATATATATACATTATATATATATATATATATATATATATACACTCACACGTACAGTACACTTTAATATATTCTAAATATACAGTACACAGGCGATTTGCTTCACACACATGACAATCCCTAGGTGAGCAATAGTACATGGGGCAGAGAGGTCCTTTTCTGCTAGCAATAGTTCAGTACAGGCCCTATTCCATTTTATACCTTCTACCTTCCCTGGGTCGGCAGAGTGGGATAGTCTTAACTTCCTCCCCACAGAGCGTATACTGACAGTCCCTTTGCACACTCGCAGCACCGCTGGACATCTGTAACCTTCTCCTCTGGCTAAGAAGGAGCTATGGTCTAATGAATTGAAGCAGATGACCCTATCAGAGCAGGGGGCAGAGTATTCATTACATCGGCCACTAGCACCACAATGGCTAAGAGGAAGATATGTATGTGTTGCCCAGCACAACCAAGCTTGAATGGCATCTTTAGAAGGTGTGACATTGTCTCAAAGGGCTCCGAACCTCAAACAATAAGGATTTGGGGGGTAAAAAGGGGACATGGTAACCGCAGTTTGAACTTGAATGATGCTTGAGGGATATAGGGGGCAGCCATTTTGATTTGCTGTTGAGTGTTTTGCCTTTACTGTGCTCATAAAGAGCGGTGGTTTGGGGCTTGTTAAAGTATAGCACCTCCCAGTGGTTGGCTGAATCCCAGCATTACTTCTGAGATCCACAATAGACCCCCAACAACAATCCCAACCCCACACTATGCCACTCCTGTTTTGAAAAACATCACTTCCTGCCTCCTCATTTTGTTCCCTTTGAAAGTTGTTCAAAAAAAAGCCCCCCTTTCAAAATGGCTGTGTGTCCGCCGCTCCTCTTTCTCCCCCTTTCTGCTCTGTAAATATTGTTTTTCTGATCCATGTGATCTCGGACGACACACTGCCGATTTTGTGTTTCCTTTGATTTTATTTTTTGAAAATGGTACCCAAAAAAGATTGCAAGTAAATATAAAAATGCTTATTTAAACGTTAAATAAAACTCTATATTACAACATATGGATGACTAGGTTTTTTTTTTTGCTTAGAAATGGTCAATTCAAAATGATGTGTCAATTTGGTGGGGTTAAGTATCTTATTGTCAAGAGCGTAGATAGAATATAAACTATAGAAGTCTTTCAGTGTGAGATGGTCAGGCAAATTATTGGAGATAAGGAAAAAGCAGAGGTATTAAACGACTCATTGTCTCAGTTTTACCATGGAGGAATCAATTACAAAGTAGTGCCAAGGTGGAAGCACAACTCTATATTAACGAACAATTGGTAAAACTGGGGGGAAAGTTCATAGGCAGCTTGATCAAATTAAAGTAATAAGGCACCTGGCCTAAAGCAGATATGGTGCCTATATTTAAAAAAGGGAGCAAGATCACAACCAGGGATTACAGCATGTAAGTCTGACATCAATTTTGGGGAAGCTACTGAAGGTTTAATATGGGAAATAGGAATACCTAATAGATGTATGTCATAGGAGACCAGGCAATTTACACCTTAACCGAGATCATTCACGAGAAAAACAAGGTAATGAATAAATGTAGTTTATTCGCACAAAATTCACTTACAACCAATGGAACACAAAAACAGACAAAAAACACTTACTGGGGGGGTCTGGGGTCGAAAACTGACTTTCCTAGGTGCAGGGAACTCTAAATAAGAGTTTTGCCCTGACGGGACTTAGCCCAGAATCTCCTGGTACCCAATCGGTGGGAAGTTTACACGCACTCCGCTCACTTCTGAGAACTTGACTTTTTTGACCGCGAATAGTAACAATCCTCTGGAACGAAATCCCAGCCACAGTTCGCCACGTTCGAATGAGAACTTGGCCACAACAAGACGGGACTTAGACCCCGCGGGCAGACTTTCAGGCTAGAACTCGAAGCGGTTTGCTGCTATTCGTGCAAGAATAATTTGAAAAGCCCGCGCTCCTACTACTGGGGATCTCCTCTATCTCAGGCTCACGCATTCTTTATAGTATTCTGAGCGTCATTATGAAAATCAGCAGCCATCATCACGTGGGAAACTTGTAGCCAATCAGAGCCAAGCCGTATGAGAAGCCGGGTCAGCGGGGAAATATGAAATTGCCATGGGGGACTGCGTGAGTTTGCAACACCTCGTCCCTGGCTATCTCAATGCCACCCGCTGGCTCAGGTCCTCTAGGTCTGGCAGAGCAAATGGCAGCCCGGACGACTGGCATTGTCCCCGGGCTGGGTAACTTGAGCCCTCCTGCTACCAGAGATGCTTTCGCCACGTTGGCATCTCTGGCTACTTTAAACTCCGATGTCCAGCAGACTTACTGGCGCTCTGGGTTAGACATGTATTATACGTAAAAGATTGACGCTCACTACACGTGTATGGACTCACAAGCTGTATATCAACATTAGATAGATGGGACTTCAATATATATTCTTTTAATTGTAATAAAATAAAAAAGTTTTTCTTCCATATAAAATTACCTCACAGTCACATCACATAAAATCAGTCTATATTTGGACTTCAAAAGTACAATTCAAGTTTTGGATTAGATATGGCTTGATAGTAGATAGTTATCATATTATGGTACTTGTAGGTATACTTATACTACTTATATATAGATGATAATATAGTCCCATTCAACATGATTAAAGTCCAATTATAGTTCTTGGATTGCTAAAACATCCTCTTCTTTTTTCTTTTTATCATAGGTTATCAAATGTGAGCACTTCTCTTTTTTTATCTTACCCCTATGCTGAACTATCATTGCGGTTTTTGCAATGTTCAGCTCTGGGCTAAATGTGTTTGTCTCCTTTTTTTTAACTAATAAAGTTGTTGTGTAAAAAAATGTAAAAAAATGTATTTGTTAACCCCCCTCTGCCTCTATCGATAGGAGCCTAGCTGGCATGCGTTCCACGGTGGAAAAGGACGCATCTCAGTGACGTGGTCTTACTTCCAGGACTTGTGCCAGAGGGGGGGCGGTTGTCCAGAGAGATGCGACGCGTCACTGGCGCGCATGCGCAGTGTACTCAATCGGGCGATTTTGGCGCGAAACTGGGGCATTAAAGGTAATGAGGTGTGTTATGTGATACACCTTGATAAAGTCCGTGGGAGAAAACATGTCGGTGTGTGGCTGTGTTTCTGTCCCTGTGCACTTTCAATAAACCACCCTCAGTTTTAGACGGAGTTGTGCCCTTCATTATTTTTTCTACAGGAACCTTCCTGCAGATTTTCAACTCAGCTGTGCTCCTTGTTCTCTACATTTGGTTCGCCTAATGGGTTAGCCCTGGCAGCCTGCCTGGCATCGGTCCGAAAGTCCAAGCACATTACAGTACACAACACTACATTACAGTATATTAAAGTATGGTTTATATACTCCTAAGTCTTGGGCATGGGGACAGAATATTAAAGTGTTGTAGTTTATTTTGGCTGATTTTATTCCCCACACTATCTCTTGGACTAGCCTGGACTCTTGAGAGTCCTCCCACAATCTTATATAACAGTTGGGGCACCCAGAAATCCTATACTGGTTCTGTGTCACCTGGGCACTAGCTGGCGGTACCCCCTTAACTAGGGACCTTAAGCTACAGGGATACCTATTCATTATCACTGTCCAATGTTGCTCCATTCCTTCTGGGCAATGTGAAGCAGGGCAGCCTAGTGGTGAGTCGCGCTGCGTTTTCAAGGGGAGATTGCAGGGACAATGTGCCTACAGATCCGAGAATCAGGCATGATTCCCGGGTACATTTACAGCTGCAGCCACCAGTATTAGATCACTGGCCTTTGGAAACATCGGGGCAATCTCCCAATAAACTGCAAAATTTCTGTGGGATTTCGCAGCCAGACTAATGGCCCATCGGATTAACACACAATGGGGGGTCCCTGCCGTCCCGTTCAAACTGAATGGGACTGCAGGGTCCCCTGCTGTGTTAATCCGATGGGCCATTAGTAATCTCACAGACATGTTGAGGCATTTACTGTGAGGATGCCTTAGTTTTTACCCAGGCAAGTGATCGGATATGGTGGCTGTCTGTATAGGGGAACCGACACACTCCGTCCCAAAACCTCTAGGCACATTCTATAACAATTCCTCCGCAAAACCCCCCTTGAAATCATCCCCAGCAATCCTGCTCGCTGGCTCCCCAGCAATCCCTGATCGCTGGCACGCCCGGAAACTCATCCCCAGCAAATCCGCTCCTGGCAGACCCGGGGAAACTCATCCCCAGCAATCCCCAGCTCGCTGGCACGCCGCCAAAATATACCAGCAATCCTGCCGCTGGCAAGCCCGGAAACGCATCCCCCAGCATCCCTGCTCGCTGGCATGCCCGGAAACTCACCCCCCAGCAATCCAGCTCACTGGCCACCCGGGGAAACTCTTCCCCAGCAAACCTGCTCGTGGCACGCCCGGAAACGCATCCCCAGCAATCCTGCTCGGTGGCACGCCCGGAAACTCATCCCCCAGCAATCCCTGCTCTCTGGCACGCCCGTAAACTCATCCCCCAGCAATCCCTGCTCGCTGGCAGCCCGTAAACTCATCCCCCCAGCAATCCTTGCTCGCTGGCACGCCCGGAAAACTCCACCCCCAGCAATCCCTGCGCTGGCGCACGCCCGCAAAACTCCTCCCCAGCAATCCCAGCTGCTGGCCGCCGGAAAACCATCCCCAGCAATCCCTGCTCGTGGCACGCCGGAAAACGCATCCCAGCAATCCCTGCTCGCTGGGCACGCCCAGGAAACTCATCCCCCAGCATCCCTGCTCGCTGGCACGCCCGGAAACTCATCCCCGCAATCCCTGCTCGCTGGCACGCCCGGAAAGGTAAAAATACAAAAAAATATCTATAACAGGTGATCATGTTACTGGGCCCAAGAGCAATCTTGAGCCCTTATACACGGGTCCAGGGGTAACCCAAAAACGGGCTTAACTTTATTTGAAGAGCGGTTACCCCTCCCGGCACAAGGTAGGTTACTTTATTATAAAGCGCTCACAGCCGTAATACGCGTTACATATATAACGCAACAGCGGGAAGGGAAGAAGCGCTCAGACATAAAAAGTAAACATTAGGAAATGAGTCCTTGCTCCGGGGATTTACAAGTAATGGTAATAAGTAAATCTAGTAAAAGTCAGCATGGATTTAGAAGGATAAGATCTTGCCAAACTTACCTTATTTGTTCTTGAGGGAGGTAAGTAGGAATTTAGACTACGGGTAGGTAATGCAGTTGATGTGGTCTACTTAGTTTTGCAAAGGCTTTTGATAGGTTCACAAGAGGTTGGTGTACAAAATAAAGAAGTTGGGACTCAGTAATAATATAGCACCTGGTATTGAAAACGGTTAAAGGACAAGAAATAACGAGGGTTGTCATAAATGGGACTTTTTCAGGTTGGGCAAGTCGTGGTGGAGTACCTAGGGATCGGTACGGACCCCTGCTTTTTAACTTGTTTATTAATGATCTGAGGTGGGATCGAGAGCAAAGTCTCCATCTTTGCTGATCGATACTAAAATTGTGTAAGGTAATGTAATAGAATCAGTAGTATGGATGTTAATTTCTTCAGAAGGACTTGGAGAGACTGGAAAACGTGGGCAGGTAAATGGAGATGAGGTTTAACACAGATTGTCAAGGGGACCAGGCCAGTTTACACACCTTTACCAGGATCATTCAATTGAGCAAAAAAAGATATAATGAAATAAATTGTAGTTTATTCGCTTAAAATCGCTTACACGCCGGGGAATACAAAATACAGACAAAAAGCCACACTTAATCAGGTTCGGGGGTTGGAACCAACTCTCATAGGGTCAGGAACTCTAATAAGAGTTTCGCCCTGACCGGGGACCTAGGCCGAAATCTTGGTTCCCAAATCGGCGTGAAGTCACCCCCGCCACCGCTCCCTTCTCTTCTGAGAACTTGGATTCTTTTTGACCGAGGATAGTACGAATACTCCTGGAACTAAAATCGGCACGACAATCCCAGCCACGTCCGCTACGTTCGATTCTGAGAACTGGGTGCAAAAAAGTGGGACTGTCTCAGTAGCCAATCAGAAGCCAAGCGGTATGCGAAGCCGGGTCTGTGGGAAATCTGAACTGCCAAGGGACAGCGCGAGTTTGCCACCTCCGGCCTGGCTATCTCAATGCCACCTGGGTCCGGCTCCAACCAGGTCTGGCAGAAACAAATGGCAGCCCGGGACTATAGAACAAAAATTGTGAGGCGCTTCCGATAAGGTGTGATAAAAATCAATATATATTGATATTATATATATAAATATAAATATATAGTGATAATTAAAATATAAATATATAACCAGTGTTCAAAATTATAAAGGAAAGTTCGCTGTCAACCCTCTCAGGAGAAGATCCAGTTTCCTCTACTCTTGACTGTGTAGAAGCTTGTGGGGAGCGCAGAGTTACCATGTAAAGGGAATGAGAATGGTACAATAGTGATATATCTTAAACACTTATCCAAATGTGCTCTGGGTCGAGATTAAAGAACCACATTTCCAGACAAATAACAGCATTGGAAGACAGTGTGTAGACTTTGTAGTTTGAGGGGGGAGTCTGGCTTAGGATACTCTCCCTGGTATCAGTGGAACTCAAACCTCGATGAAAAACAAGAAACAAACTAGTGCAACATGGTATGTTCACAATGATGTATTCAATTAAAACAGTGGAATCCACACTTACATAAGCACAGGTGCATAGACACGAACAATCAAAGGGCAGCAGCAGATACACACATCTACCCCACTCCCGGGCCGCGAGTCGGTTACTTCCGGTCCGGAGTCGCGGATCGATCTTGAAATGGATCCACACGGTTCAGGGGCATGGGGGGCACACTCTGGGTTGCTGGTAGTCCACTCTACGCGTTGTTTTTTTTTTTCGTGGCGTGCCAAGCTCTTTCATGGAGTCCGATCTGTGGCATAATTGCTTCAGGTACTTATATACCATGACTGGGTTTCTATTGGATGCGGCGGAATGTGAGGCATCCATCCAATAGAAAACAAGTATGGTATATAAGTACACTGAAGCATTTATTGCCAACAGATCAGGACTCCTGAAGAAGCGGGACGCCAGCGAAACGGTGAGTGTACTAGCAGCAACCCAGAGGGTGCCCCCCATGGCCCACTGAACCCGTGTGGATCCATTCAAGATCGATCGCGAAACCGGAAGTGACGCGACGGGCGGGACCGGGAAGGGACGCGGCCGCGATCCGGGCAGGAGTGGGGTAGATGGTGTGCGTTATACTGCTGGCTCGCGCTTTGTAGTAGGTCTAATGCACATGGTGCTAGAAGTGTGGATACCATCTTTTAATTGAATTACATCACTTAGTGAACATAACAATGTTGTCACAGAGTTGTTCTGTTTTCACGAGGGTTGGTTAGTTCCACTGCATACCAGGGGAGGAGATTCTAAGCACAAGACCCACCTGAAACTGCAGAGTCCTACCACATGTCTTCCAATGCTGTTATTTGTCTGGGAGAATGTGGAGTTATGAATCCGATCCCATGGCAACATGTGATAAAGTGTTTTAGGGATAATATTACCATTATTGTATATTTCATTCCCTTTACAGATTGGTGAACTCGGCGCTCCCCCACAGCTTACTTCCAAACAGCCCGTGATGAATCGCCATGTGTTCAGGAGATTGGGGTACTTGAAAGCCCATTCCCCGCTACCCAAATGGCTTTCAACCTCCTGCATCCCTGGTTACTTGAATACGGATGTCAGAAAGACTACTGGCACAACTTGGTATAGCACTGGTGAGCCTGACTGGGACATCAACATACATGTAACATACGGTAATGTATTAATTAACAAGTAGCTTAATACATCCTAAGCCTCTGGGTCTGGGACTAGAAAGGTACTTTTATTCTATCAGCCTGTATTCCTCACCACTATCTATAGGATTGTACCAAAGTCAAGAAAGCAGAGGCCTGCGTCGTCCTGTTGTCTTCTTGCGTCTCAGTTGGAAAAAACGTCTTCCGCAGATCCTGAGCCCTATATCCTCCGGCGATCCCCGGGCAAAACAGTCCACAAAACATAACAAAAAAGTTGGAGCGCCAGAGAGAAAAAAGATGGTATTTAGAACAAAAAATCACTTTTAATGGGTTCAATACCATATAAAAACTTTACAATCAGTAAAAGCTGCATAGCCCGTAGCGTTCCAAGGCCTGTCTACTATCCTGCTCGGATCGGCAGTGATGCTCGGCGGGATCACCACCTGTACCGTAACCGGAAGGGGGAGGGAGGTCACCTCCTGACGAAGCGCAAAGATCGCGCGGAAACGCGTTGAGGGGTGCATTAGAATGTGGGTACACACTCGGTCTTGGAGAGGGGTACCGTAGCCATAGGGGGTCCGGTTTATTATTTCACGCCCCAATAGAATATTTTCCCTTAAGAGCGACTCGCGAGCGAGGCCAGGCATGGACTTCCACTTCCGGGTTAGGAGCAGGGTGTGATCGCAGAAGAGCACTGCCGACGCAGGAAGGGATTCGTGAGGACGACAGCTTGGGAACGCTACGGGCTTTGCAGCTTTACTGATTGACGTTTTATATGTATTGATACACATTTAAGTGATTTTATTTGTCTAATACCATCTGTGTTCTCTCGTCGCCAAACCTTTGTTGTTTTTATACGATAGGATTGTAGCCTGGATGGTGAGAGTTCCTCACACCTTACTATTGGTGTGGAAGCACCACACAAACCAAGTAAGGGTTGCGGCTACCTGGGCAGAACTGAGTAACCCCATACTAGGGATCCCCAAGTAACGGGACCACTTGTTCAGTTCCTGTGGCCCATTTACCTTTCTGGGCTATGCTGAAGCGGGAAATTAGCGGAGAGTCGGCGCAAGCGTTTTCAAGGGGAGAGTTGCAGGGGACTTGTGCCTACACTGTATACAGGATCGGCATGATTCCCGGCGAACCTTGTTAGGGGAACGGACAACTCTGGACCACCATCCCAGCAATCCTGACCACAATTCCTCTGCAAAATCCCCCCTGAAACTCTCCCCCCAGCAATCCGCTCTCTGAGTGCCCCGAAAGATAACAAAACACAAAAAATATATTTAGTTTGTTATATATTTGAAAGATACAGTGTTTAGGTGGTCCAAGAGCTTAACTCTTGACACCCTTATATAACGGAACAGGGGTAACATTGAAACGGGCTTGACGTATTGAGGCCATGGGTCCAACCTATGTGGCACAGTACTTCACTCCCCAGTGACAGAGCCTTACGCCCTCTCGGGCCCTTGACGCCATTTCCTCATACACGATTATTACTGTAGTAGGCAAAGAAAAAATACTATTTCTTTTATTTTATGCACGGGGTTAGATAAACTGGTCACACACCACAAATTGACTTACGGGTTGTTGCTGTTGTAAGAGAATTTCGGGTTCAATTAGGATGGGTAATACCCCAGGGATTTGTCCGGCGCGGAACGTAAGAACTGGTTTTTCAGAATCTTTTGATTTTCCATGGTCCCTTATATATTCCGTTTAGAGGGGGCAAAGGAGAGATTCTATTTTACTGTTCTCCAAAGTTGTGGGATTCAAAATGAAAAGCCTGTCAAGTCCAGACTTTATTTTTTTCTGAATCCCAAAAAAAAACTGTTCCGCCAAATTCCTGCTAATTTTCCATTATTACTTCCTCACCTGAGCTTCCTGTAAAGGAGAGTGGGCGGTTACCAGCTTTGTTTTTCAAAAATTGATGTTGGTCGACTTCTATGAAAGGTAAGTCCAGTGCTTACTTTGTTACTTGTTACTTGTTACTTTGTTTTTCTCACCCCACCCAAACCAGTGTAAGATCCAAAAAATGCATGGTATCGTCGACAATGAGGTCAATGACGATTAGTCTCATTGGTGTTACACGTATGAAGTTGGGTTAGATCATCTCTCTTACGCCTCCCAAATAAAAACGTATATTGTCAACCGAGGAGGACAATAGGAAAAGGTTCGCCAAATGGGTTAAGTTGTGGAGGACAGGGACGCCTCCAAACAACCACATAAAAGCGGTGGATAGACTGAAGCTTGATGATGCAAACCATGGGATTTCCATGCTGGTACCACTGTGGTGTGTATTAATTGGGAGGCTGCCCAGGGAACCAGAGGCCGCAACAGCATGTGACGGCAAAGCTTCGAGGAAAAACTGATATCGATCCCCAGCGAGGAATACATCACAGTACCCCACCACCCCCCTCACATCCGCTGTCATATGCTAAGTCCAACATAACCTTATTAGCAAATGTGGCTAACATGGGTTGGGGGTATATTAACCAAAAAATAAAATACACTAGTCAGATAACTTGTTATACTTACCCCCCAAAAAAATATATTTTCAAAACATTAAAAACCACGATGTCCTGTTGGATAACTAGACCACCATAGGGAGAGCATAGATAGCCATATTGGACATCAATATCAGCTGTAATTAAAAATACAGGAATAAACCCCCCTTCATTACCGTAGTTCGACTAACGCAGGTAAGGAAAGGGGTTAACCCTCGCTTTTAAACCCTCCCCGGGAAGCCTAACCAACCTCCCTTGGGGGAAACTGTGCCCCATCACCCAATCCTCTAACATCAGCAGAAGTATTTTTTTTTATTTTTTTACAACAACTATGTAACAGGAAGTTATAACTACTTATTAGGTTTAAAAAGATGAGGGTTTGATTTTCTTTAACTATTTTGGGGCTATATACAGTATATGTTGGACAATAGGGGGAACCAGGCATCTAAATAAAGTTTAGCCCAGTTTGGTTACCCCTGATCATGTATAGGGTCAAGGGTAGTTAGCTCATGTGCGGCCCAGTAACAGTATCTGTTTCCACATGCCTGTATGTAATAAAAATTTTTTGGGTTTTCCCCTTTCTGGGCGTGCTCACGCGGACGGGAGAGGGGTGCAACGCGAGCAGGAGTGTGGGGGATGAGTCTGCGTTCCACAGAGATTCGGGGAGAGGTTTGGGACAGCGAGCAGGCGATTGCTGGGGGGATGAGTTCTTGGGCGTTGCAGCGAAGCAGGGATTGATGGGGGATGAGTTTGTTGGCGTTGCCAGCGAGCAGGGATTGCTGGGGGGATGAGTTTCTGGGAGTGACAGCGAGCAGAGGGATGTGGGGGGAAATGAGTTTCTGGGTCGCAAGCGAAAGGGATGCTGGGGAGGATGAGTTTCTGGGTCCGTGCCAGCGAGCTAGGGATTGGTCATGGGGGGATGAGTTTCTGGGCAGTTGCCAGCGAGCAGGGATGCTGGGGAGGATGAGTTTCCGGGACTGGATATGCTAGGTGGGAGTAGTTTCAAGGATTTTTGCGAATGATTATCGTTAACAGAAGTTCGCTAGGAGATGGGGTCCCAGAGTTGTCGGCTCCCTATAAAGTACCTGGAATATGGCCTGAGTTCTCTCGAAAAAACAGCGTTTGGCACATTTTCGACCGGCAATAACTCCCTTTAAACACGCAAGCGCGATGTCACTGCTAAGGGTAACACCATGCTAGACAGCGGCCCAGAAAGGTGAATGGGGACGGGGGAACTGAACAAAGTGTCATATAGCTAGGGAGGGATCCTAGCGTTATGGCTGGGGTACCACTTGGCCGGAGCAGTGCCCCAGGTGACCCAGAACCATGTATTGGGTTTGTGGGTGTGTTACCTAACCGTTATATAAGGTTGTGGGGGGACTCTCAGAGTCAGACCTAAGTCCTCAAAGGATGAGGTACGGGGAACATAAATAGCAGCTAGGAATAAAAGTCTAATCTTTTTATTCTGTATCCATACCCAGGAGACCTTAGAGTACATTAACACCCATGTTATTAAGGTACAATATAGTATTGTAAAGAAATGTTCTTGGAACTTCGATTACCGGATGCCTAAACAGGCTGCCTGCAAAACCCAGATTAGGTGAGCCGGTGTTGCTGGACATCGGCGATTAAAGAGCCAGAGGGTTGAAAAGCATTTGGGTGCAGGAAGGGCTCAAAGCTACCCAGCTCCGGCGGGAACAATGGCAGTCATCAGGCTGCCTATTGTTTGCCAGGACATTGGCGGAGACTGACCAAGGGCGAGGTTGGAATCATGAGATAGCCAGGAGGACGTCGGGGGTGGCAAAACACGCCAATGTCGCTTGGCAATTTCAGAGTTTCCGCTGAGCTGGTCTTTCTAGCCGTGTTGGCTGATGGCTGCTTGGAAAAGTTACCCCGCGATGATTGGTTCTGCTGAGTTTGTTACTAATGAAGTTCGAATACGTATAAAGATAGGTGAGACAATGAGAATATCTGAGATTTCAGTAGTCAGGAGGCGTGGTATTTTCAAAGTTATGCGATAAAGGCGCGTCGAATTCAGACGAGGGGGAGAAAAGGAACGGTTTAAGAACATCAGCCGCCAAGACCCAGCGCGTAGATCCGATTTTTGCGCGCAAGTTCATAAAATCGAACGTTGGGAGACGGGATCTGTGAGGATTGTGAGATGTGAATTATGATATTGGTGGGGTAAACTCCTGCGGCAAGAACGCAGAAGTTCCCAAGTTCACAGAAGAGGAAGGGGGGAGCGGGGGTGGAGCATGTGTGTGGAACTCAACACGATGGGAGAACCAGGAGATTGCGGGGAAAGTCGGACGGGAAGAAAGTTAGTGTAAAACTAATATTTAGAGGTCTCTTGCACTGGGAAAGTGCTCTTGTCGACCCAGCCCCACTCCAGTGGTCTTTTTGTCTTTTTTTGGAATTGTTCCTTGTGTTGGTAAGCGAATTGTGCGAATACATATTAAACGTCAAGTTATTTCAAATTACCTTGTTTTGTCAGTGAATAATTCGTTAAAAAGGTGTTGTAAAGTTGCGGTCTCCCGTGTGACCGGTAAAGTCATTGTAACCCGGGGTGAGGGATAGGAATCACTGCCAGCCAGTGGGGCAAAGGGGACTATGTGGGGAGATCTCAAGCGACAGGAAAGTGGCATAGCCTCATCTGCGGAGGCAGGGGCACAATCCACCCAACAGTGCAGGGAGGATAGTCCAGACCCTGGAGGAAGTGGAGGGCGGGAATGTGTGGGATGAAGAGAATCAGAGCGGTGAGATGAAGCAGGGGTGCAGTCCGTAGTAGCCCACAGTTGCTACCAGTCGCCGCAGTAGGACTGCCCTCTCTTGCACACTTGGGGAGAGGGGTTGCGGTTCATTTCGAGCAGAGGTTTGCGTTGATTCGCAGCCCTCAAGGTGTGCCGTCCCAAGACACCAGCAGAAACCCGACACCCAACCCTACCAAAGGTCATAATTACAGCTTCAGCAGTTGTAGATCGGTCAGCACTATGAAAGTGATAAAGAACATAACTATGATGTGGTAATAAATAATGATTTACATGTAACACCAGGAAAGTATCTTATTATTATGTTTATTCGCCTACCACAGGAAGGAAGGAGTGAAGACTCCAGGAAAGATTACAGAGGGGATCCATGTGGACGATCGGGGGTTAATCAGGCCAATAAACCGGCGTAGGACCGGCGGATTACCCTAAATCGTGTTGGGACAGAAGGGGTTAACTCTATTACACCCACAAATGTCATATTTTCCCCTCACCATCTTTATGTCCACAGGTGGACAGAGCTCAAGGCCATAGCTGCAGAATACGAATGTATGCGAATTGGGCCAACTGTATTCAGACACACAGGAGCAATCTAGCACTCTAATTTTTGGAGTTTCAGCTAGCTAAGGATTTGTATAAGCCATACAATTGTTTGGTTGCCCCACACATACAGAAAGTAATATATATATATATATATATATATACTATATATATTATATAGATATATATATACAAATTACATACTCTTCATAGGGATATTCCCAGAATCACTCTGCTAAATAAGCTGAGCAAAGAAGTGACGTTGATAAAACTTGTTTCGTGATGCATGTTTTCTTGCATCGGGTTGTAACCTGTGGGGCTACAGAGTGAGGACGCATACCACGCTTCTTGCTATGACACGGTCATGGCCCGGATGATAAAGATTGAGGGGTCCCAAGCATTGAACGCCCCAAAGCACGATCATTAAAGACACAGGACAATGGGGAAGTAAGTCTTCTGACATATGAATGTGTCGTGAATCCACAGTCCCACCCCATTTTTAAAGTAGAATGCCAAGAATTTGGATCAAACATTTGACCACCAATGTGCCATTTCACGATCTGATGTAAGAACTAAGTCCCCTATTGGAGCTCGGATACATATTCCACGTTTAGCATTTTACTGTTGCGGCAGGCTGAGTCTCACCACTCACCAGTTCTGGTCCGCGTGTTTTCGGGCTGGCGTCGAACTTGGACACGCCGCACATGCCAGGGGATATTCCCAGTCGTTTCCTCTCCACCTAGCGACCTTGTCTCTGCTTATCCGGGGTCCCCTCTGCCTTTCCCACATCCCCCTTACCACGCCACACTTCGGGGAGGCCCTGGGCACGCACGGCCTCGGCGCACGCACCCTGTTTACCAGTGAAACGCGCATGCGTGACGCAGCGGAAAAAAAACAAAAAAGCCGCGTCTTCCAGCGCATTGCTAGTGGCAGCCCAGATAAGACTCAGGCTGGCACACTGTAGTATTGTGGCTATAATATCTAGGCTTTCTCCGCCTTCTCCCGCAATTGCTCTCCACAGATCCAGCACCATTCATGACAAAGTACTTCCCATTTGGAGAGCGCTGCTTTGCGTTTACGGTAGTGGACATTGAATTGAACTTTCGTAAATTCGATTATACACGTTAATAACGCCATATCACATCACCCCTGTCTATTCTTGTTGGAATAAGCTTACAATAAAACCCTTTATTTATAATACGTTAAATGTAGCGAATTTAATTGCTTTCAAACTGGTTCCCAGCATATGCTTCCAACTATTATCGTGAATGCAAACATATCTAAAAAAAAGGTTATGTTTATATTTGCAAAAAGGCAAAAAAAAAAAAAAATAAACAACAAACACTAAAGAAGGAACAGTGTAACATCCCCCCCCATTACCCTCCCGCTTCTGTAATCTGGGTTATCTGAGTAATCAGAGGGTTCCTCTGTCCAGAGAAACATTCACTCACAAGAAGTCTTACCGACACTAGGATTCCTGCGGTAGTTGCGGGTGGTTCAAGGATCCCCAATCATTCGGTGTTGTTCAGCCAACGCATCAATTACACCTGTGTATCCACTAATGAGAGATAGAATCTCGTTGGAGACAATGAAGCTGACTCTATTTGGGGCAGTTGCCATTATTAGGTGATTGTTGCATAATCATTGTTGATTCTTGCACGCCAAACCCAAAGCAAGCTGTTGCGTCGTTCCTTACTGTAATTGATATTTTACTGTGTCGATATAATTTTTGGATTTTGCCTGCGTTGTATCTTCTTTACTCTCCGCGCCAGAGACTCCCACTATTCAGCCCATGGACAGCTGTTTTGTGCCTCACCTGTCTGGAGTTGAAATAGGTTATAAGGATAAAGCAGATGTTTTCTTTAACCAGTACAAAAAGCACGTCTTAGAGGAGGTTTTACGTACAGATGTCCTAAGCCCTCGCACATTGCTCTTCCTGATGTCAAAATTTAGCGCCGAAAAAGGTTTTTTCCCGTTTGTGATGCGGCTATTACTGAACCCTGAATTACCAAAGTAGCCATGTCGTTCATTGCTATATTGCAAAATCAAGTGAGTACATGTATTGCCCTGTTCTGCTTATTAACTGCCATTCCTCTCTTCAAAATAGTCCTGATTTATTATATGACTTGACCTGTGTACTGAAACAATCAGAAAAATGGCTACGCTCACCTAAGGGTCCTATTTAACTTATGTGCTTGATAATATCAAAGATAGGGTGCCATACAGGAAGGTGTATTATACTAGAAAACGGTGAAGACACAGCAGTGCCTAAAAGATCTTATTTGCACTCGCCTAAAACCAGAATGCTAGCTGGGAAAGATTCAATCCATGGAGTAACCTCCATAGCCATACATAAAACAATATTAAACTACATTTTATATTACATATATACAAGAAATCTTAATTATTAAAACGCAATATGTGGCTCAGGGGGGCACAGAGAGAAGGTGAGTGTCAGTGAGTGCTTATAAATCATCTAGAAATGAGAAACTCCAATTATATTCAGGGCAATGTACACATAATAATTTACTCCTTCTTAAGCCTCTCTAAAACAATTCACTGGATGCTAAACAGTTGCGGAGTACCCTATAGACTATAAACGGAAGTCCAAGGGTGAGAGAGTTATGCGTATTGGTTATCCCCTATGGTGGCTTTAGTACTTGTATGGGTACCTAAATAATATGCAGATAACAACGTATCTGTACCCCCAGTTCTGAACACTTTGTAGATGTATCAGGTATATGGGGACCGTCATAGTAGTAATATGTTATTGCAAGTAGGCTAATGAAGCGCGCCCGTCCAGTTTAAAGTTACCCGTCTTTCCAGGCGTCATATCATTGACATGGCGCCGCCACTGCCTGTAACAAGGGCATCGCTGTGCTGGGGTAGGTGCAGCCTTTGTGGCTATAAATACAATGGCGCAAATGGTCTCACCACAGTACTTAGGCTTCTTCTTGTAGTATACACCCTGATAGGGCTTCTCAGAGCCTGTGTGCTCGCTCTCGATCTCTTTGTGCTCAGGATGACGTAACGGACGTGCTGTCTCAGTATACCCTGAGTACGTTTCACGTCGTGGGCGCTTCGTCAGGGCAATGGGAGTGACTAGTCTAATCTCCTCCTGCTTGGAGGTACTGGAAGGTCGGGGAGTGTGTCGGCTCTGTACAATCCAGTGAGTGTAAACTAGGGGAAGGTGATCTGGTCTCCATACTGGAGGGTAATGATGGTTGTCCACCTAGCATGTACCTCATGTGCCTGGCAATTGTTGAGTAAAGAATTGGGATTGTGTGTGTTCTCATATACTGCAGGAGTGGTTGCACATAGTCAGTCTGGCATGTGTTGTGTGATTTCTGTCGTGAACAACATATATATAATTATATATTAATATATAGTATATTTTGAATACTTAGAAATCGAAAGGTCAGGAAAAGGGAGACTCTCAAGGATGATTATACATTTAGGCATGCTATGAACCTCTATAAGTGGGAAGTAATATATGTATGTTTGATTTTGACCTTTTGTCATAGCCCAGTCCAAATAAGTATAAATTCTGGGGTTATTCAGTTGGATCTATTTTGGTGTGTCCGTAGTGTGAGACATTTAATACCCCTGATTATGTCCACTATAGAGTCAATTATGGACGTCGTGAGCTTACGACTCTATTTATATAAAACTCCATCAGTGTCTATGGGCTAGGTGGTAAAAGTAGCACATATTCAACCCATAATTATAATGGTGTTGTGGAACAACCATGATATCAGTAGTGTAGAATGATACCCTGACTAATGTCCACTATAGGTCAATATGGACGTCTTGAGCTTAAGACCTATTTAAATAAACTCCAGCCGTATCTAATGAGGTAGGTGGGTTTAGTTACTCACATCACCCCATGATCTCTAGTGGTGATGTTGACATAATGATATGAGATTAAACTGTCTCTGTAGAGTAAGATGTAATTATTTGGGGGGGAGACCGTTATGTCAATACGGTATGCTAGGGGTAAGTACCCGCAATTTCCCATCATGTAAATCATCGTGTGATAAATATTGTACATCGCAGATGTTCTAACCTATCATGGGTTATACATTTAGAATGCTATGAACCTTATAAGTGGTAAGTATATGTATTTGTATTTGACCAGTTGTCATAGCATCTCCAAATAGTATAAATTATGGGGTTATTGCATGTTGGATCGTCGTTTGGGTGTGTCATAGTGTAGAAATAATACCTGACTATGGCCACCTATAGAGTCAATATGGACGTCTGAGCTTACAGAATTATTTAACTAAACTCCTCCGTGTCTACTGGGGGGGCTTTTTTCTTTTAAAAGGTGGTAACGTTATCCCTATATTCACCCAATAATTTAGAATGGTATTGTGACAACATGTATCAGTAAGGGTAGGAAATGATACTGACTACTGTCCAACTATAGTCATAGAGGTTCGGGAGCTAAGGACTCTATTTTAACTAAAGCTCCAGCCGTGTATACTGAGGTAGGTGGTTTTTTATCTCACATCAACCCATGATCTAAGTGGTGATGTGAAATCCTGTACGAGAGTAAAACGGTCTCTGTAGAGTAGAGGTACTATTGGGGGAGACCGCTTATGTCAATAACGGTCAATGCTGGGGGTAAATACCCCGCAGTTGCCATCACCTGCAAATCATCCTTGTTAGCCTAAATAATGTTCATCCTCAGATGTTCTGGAACTATGAATGGGCAGATGGAAATGTAACCTTATACAAATGCCGAATAAATACTACCCTCATGAGGCTCTGGTTGCAGGAGTCTGCAGCGGTGAATATCTTGCATCACGCTGCCATCAGACGTATCCCAGTTCCCTGTGGGGCCCCAGGGTAGGTGTTCAATCAGAGAAGTGAGGAATTGGGGTCACCGTTATGCTCACCTAGTACGTGGACGGGCGCGGGGGGGTCTTTGTTATCTCTATAGACCCCAGATGTTACTAGGACCCTTTTTAGGGGCCCGATGTGTCTTTCCTACGTAGAGTGCGCCACTCTACAAGTGATGAGTATAACCCCTTCAGACAGACAGTAATATGGTTCTTGATGATGTAGGCACTGATTAGTGTTGTGGAATGGTTTTAGTTACTTCATATATGGGCAGGCCTTGACACCGCCACACGGTACGACCAATTGTGGGTTATCCGTCTCCTCGCCATGTTCGAGGTGTAGTTTATCTGTGGACGTGGCACTAGTCTGTCCTTGAGGGTTCTCAGCTCGGCTGCAGGTCATTGTTGGGTCGTCTCTAAGACTTGTTTCAAATCCGCATCATTAATAAGGATATGCCAAGTTTGGCACAGATCTTTCTAATCCTGCCACCGGTTGGTATATGTCCCCAATAGATCGTATTGTTTTGTTTAGCTTGTGTTTGAGTCGATGCCGTCAAATGAAGCTGGGGCTCCGAGGTGTGTTATTGGCCTTTTGCCTTGAGGACGTTGGTTGTTGGGGGAGTAACCACGGGGAGGTGAATCTAGCAGTCATATCATCAGCCTGTCTCCTGATCAATCTAAGGTTGAGCAATTCCTGCGTACCTAGGAATTGTCCGTGGGGATGTTCTGAAATGTGTTTGGGGTGTGGCTATCACGCCCTCAGGAGCCTATTGTCGCTGTTTCTTGCCTGAAAGCTGGACCAACTTCTCAAGAAACGGTGGAAACAAATATACTAAACACAAAGAGTTTGTTATCCAACCTCTTAGATTTTGTAGCTTACCAAAATACTTCACATTTCGATCAGAAATTTACCACCAAATCAGGGCACGCGATGGGGACCACTTGGGCCCCCACGATGCCAATTATATAGGCTGTGGTGGAAGAGACAGGGTCTTCAGCGAGAGCACTGGAGAGTACATAGGTGTGTAGACTGGTGGGGGCGCTAATTGCGGACATCTCCCTCTTATGGAAAGGCCCCACCCCCTTTTGAAACGAATTATTGATGTCTTAATACCATGATCATAATCTACGCATCACTTCTGACATAAGAATGATACTACTCTGAACGTCCTTGAATTAAACATCAGCAAACAGAACGCCGGACGTAGTCAACACTATCACAGGACAGAACCAGCGACAAAGTCTTGAGGGCTGATAGCATCACCCAAACAACTTATTCAGAAATCCCCCCACGGACAATCTATGGTTACGCAGGAATTGTCAAAATAGATGAAGTCAGACAGGATGATGAGATGACATGCGAGATTCCACATCCGTGTGGGTACTTCCAAAACAAAACGCCGCGGGCAAAAAAGAGGCCAAAAAACCCTCGAGCCCAGCTTTAGTGACAGGCCCAGAGCCTTCAAACACAACCAAAAAAACAATACGATATATTGCGGACATATAACAAACGGTGGCAGGTCTGAGAAAGATCTTGCCAAACATTTGGATTATCTGATTAATGATGCGGATTCTGAACAACAAGTCCTTAGAGACCACACCACAATTGACCTGCCGAAGAGCGAGACACCTCACGAAGGACAGACTAGTGCACAGTCACTACAGACAGAAAATAAACCCGAACATGGTCGGAGAAAGGAGAACCCACAGGGTAGTACCGTGTGGCCGGTGCAAGGCTGCCATATAGGAGGAACTAAAAACCATTCCCACAACCACTAAGCAGGGCACATCATCAAGAAGACCCTTATTAACTGTCTGTCTGAAGGGGTTATATACCGCATCACGTGAGATGTTGGCGCACGCTCCGTAGGACAGACACATCGGTGCCCTAAAAGTAAGGGTTCTTTAGAACATCTGGGAGTGTAGAGGAATATTAAAAAGGACACCCCCGCGCCCGTCACGTATAGGTGAGCCACGAGTGCCCCCAAATTCCTCACCCTTCTGCCGGGATTTGAACAACCTACCCTGGGGTCCCCGAAAGGGTAATGGGATTAGACGTCGGATGCAGCGGTGGGTAGTGTCAATGGATATCACGATGCAGACTTGCAACGGAGGCAGCAATGAAAGGGGATATATTTATTTCGAATTTATAAGGTTAATTCCATCTGCCCACATGAAAGGCAGAACATTAGGATGCATTATTTAGGCAACAAGGATGATTTGAGCGATGGCAACTGCCAGGGGTATGTACCCCCATGCCGATGAAGTATTGAATATTAGCGGTCTCCCAAAATAATAAACTCTTACTCTCCAGAACAGTTTAATCCTCGTTATCAGGATGTCAACATCACACTAGAGATCATGGGGTGAGTGTGGAGATAACAAAACCACCTACTTCAGTATACCACGGATGCGATGCTTTAGTAAATAGAGTCTTAAGCTCAAGACGTCCTAGTGGACTCTATAGGTGCGACATTAGTCAGGGTATCATTTCGCCATTACTGCATCATGTGTCCCCAATACCATTATAAATTATGTGGTGAATATATGATAACTTTAAAACTAGCCCAGTCGAAAGGATGGAGGGTTTAGTAAATAGAGTCTTAAGCTCAAGACGCCATTTGACTCTATCGGTGGACATTAGTCAGGGTATTATTTCTACACTACAGGACACACCCAGAAGAGATCAACATGGAATAACCCATAATTATACCTATTGGGAGATGAGTGCTATGACAACATGGTCAAAATCAAATACAGATATACTTACCACTTATAAGGGTTCTAGCATGCTTAAATGTATAACACATGAATAGGTTAGAAAATCTGAGGGATGACAATATTTAGGCTAACAAGGATGATTTACAGGATGGCAAATTGCCAGGGGTACTTTACCCCTAGCATGACCGTTAGTGACATAAGCGGGTTCCCCCAAACTAAGTACACTCTTACTCGACAGAGCCAGGTAATCCTCATTATCAGGAGGTCAACATCACCATATTAGATATTGGGGTGAGTGTGAGTAACTAAACCACTGACATCAGTAGATACGGCTCTGGAGCTTTAGTTAAATAGAGTCTAAAAGCTCAGAACGTCCATATTGACTGATAGTGGACATTAGTCAGGGTATCATTCCGTACACTACTGATATCATGGTGTCCACAACACCATTATAAATTATGGGGTGAATATGTGATAACTTTACCACAGCACGTAGACACGGATGGAGTGTTTTAGTTAATAGAGTCTTAAGCTAAAGACGGCCATATTGAACTTAAGGTGGACTGATTAGTCAGGGTATTCATTTCTACACTACGACACACCAAAAGGAGGATCAACATGAATAACCCATAATTTATACTTATTTCGGGAGCCTGCGAGACAAATGGTCAAAATCAAACTACATATATACTTACCAACTTATAGAGGTTATAGCATGCTAAATGTATAATCATCCTTGAGAGCTGCCTATTTTCCCTGCACTTTCCGATTTCACTATATCCAAAATATATATATATATTTAAGATATATATATATAATGTGTCCCAAGACATCACACAACAATGCCAGGACTGGACTAGTGTTGAAAACCACTCCTGCAGTATAGACGAACACAAGCATCTATCTTTACTCAGGACAAGTGCCAAGGCAACATGAGTACATGCTAGGTGGGACAACCTCTTACACTCCAGTAGGAGACCACGACATACCACCTGTCCCCCTGTTATACACCCATGGATTGGGACGAGCAGCGAACACGCCTCCCGACCTTCCCAGAACTTAAGCAGGGAGGAGTTAGATAGTACTCCCTGCCGGACGAAGGCTGGCACACGAGAGTGAAAAACGTACGTCGGTAACGTGATGACGCACTTCCGGTGACGTCCTCCGTGAGCACCAAGATGATCGAGGAGCGCGCACAACAGTTGAGAGACTATCAGGTTGTATACTTCAAGAAAGAAGCATGAATATGTGCGTATAGACCCATTGCGCATTGGTAGTTATAGCCACAAAAGGTGCACCTACCCCAGGCACAGCGATTGCACTTGTTTTTAAAAGCAGTGGCGGCGCCATGTCAATGATAGTGACGCCTGACGCGGTAACTTAAAACTGGACGGCTGGCCGCGCCTTAGTGAGCCTACTTGCAATAACATAATACTACTATTACGGTACCCATATACTGATACATGCGTTACAAAGTAGTCAGAAAATGGGGTACATATACTTTGTTATCTGCATTTATATAGGGTGACGCCATTCAAGTACTAAATAGCCCCATAGGGGGATAACCTACTACAAGAGCAATCTCTTACCCCTTGTGGACTCCGTTTAGAGAATAGGTACTAGCAGAACGTTAGGCAACAGTGAAATGTTTGTAGAGGAGCTTCAGACGGAGTATATCTTATTTACTTGCCCTGAATATAATTGGCGTTTATCAGTTCTAGTATGAGTTTATAAGCCACTCATGACGACTCATCCTTCTCTCTGTGCCAACACTTGAGCACACAGTGGCGTTTTAATAATTAAGATTTGTGTTATATGTTTAACATAAAGTGTGATTTATTTGTGTATGTATGGCCTTAGGAGGTTACTCCAGGATGAATATTTCCCAGCCTAGCATTTCTGTTTTAGCGGTGCAATAGAAATCTTTTAGGCCAATGCTGTGTCCTTACCGTGTTCAGGTCGTATGGAAACTCCTGGAATCTGTAAAAAATCAGTGCTGCCGACTGAGGAAGAGAGAGAAACTCTCCAAAGTTTTGCCTTCATAATTATCGATTGTAGTGCAACTAAAACTGGTTCTCTCATAATCTGCGTGCTCATTTATGTACTAGCCAGTTAAATAAAATGTTCAATTTTGCGCAGGCAGGACTTTTTTGGGATCGCAGGACTAGGACAGCCAATGGGCGATTTCAGATCCTACTGTTTAGTATTAAAAAAAGCGATGTTATTCAAAAAATGGTCCCTAAAGTCCAGCTGGTGCTACAAGCTATCTACATTTCATTTAGAAATCACATGAGTCCGCCCACCTGAAACTGGTGGGAGACACACAGACATCTTTATTGAAAATCACAGTGTTCCTGAAATTACTGGGTGCATGGAAGTGACACCTAAATTCCCATATGGCTCAGGGGCACCAGTGAGGCCCAATACCTTTATTCGTGGCCTGGGGTACCCCTTCACATCACATCTTCCCCTGGTTGACACTGGCAACTAAGAAGGTACCACCAACAGCAGCACGGAGGGATGACATATAATAATTCGGTTGAATGGTGGTTCTTGCCATTGTCACTAATGCATGAAATGCGGGCTTGGCAAAAATCCCCCCAAAAGTACTATCTTAGAGATCCTTTCGGCCACATTTTTAAAAATATTAGCCCATTTCCACCAATGATGGATGCTTTTCCTTGGCAAGATTAAAAAAAAAAGAAAAAATCTCTGAAAACGACAGATTTAGTATAATCTTGAAAAAAACTAAAAACTTCTAGTGCTATAGTAAAGGAGCGCAACTTTTTGTGGCTGAGACCCTGTCTCTCTGCCCCGGCTTCACCACCCCATTGCTCTTCAGCGCTCAGATGACGCTGCATGGGCGTGGACGTCAGGTCACCATGGTGCCGCCGGCGTCATAGACGCCGAGGCCATGGCGACGCACACAGACGGCTGAATCCCGGTACGTAAATAGTTGCAGGGGCCTCACGCGATCCCCTGCATTAAATTTAAATGCTGGGGGAAAGAGCGCCGGGCATCTGCAAACTGCCCGCGACTCCCCCCAGCACAATCTCCCGCCCCCCCTGGGGTCGCGCCCCCACTTTGACGCACCGCTGCTATAGTACTTAAAAATGTGCTTAAAACCTTAGGGGCCTATGCACTAAACTGCAATAAGTTCGTGATTGGCCAGGGGTTGGATAGGTCGAACCCATTGTATCTAAGCCCTATCACATCCTTAACATTCTCATGACTGCCCCCACACCTCTGGAATGCCCTTCCCCTCAATCACCCACCTTAAGACAACTTGCTTAAAGAGATATGAATAGCACTGTGGACATTCTGCAAAACGATGAATTACATAAAGCTTGGCCCCTGCAGACGGCAATAACAGCACTCGCCTCCTACGTCTCGGGATGTTCGCCTGTCTACCAATTAGACTGTAAGATCCTCGGGGGCAGGACCGCTTCCTTAATGTTTACTTTTATGTTGGAAGCACTTATTCCAGCCATGGACCGTTATTTGGATTATTTGGTATTTATATGATTACCACATGTCTCACCTTGTGAAGCGCTATGACACACTCTGGCGCTATATAAAGAAAGACAAACCAATACAATATAAGTCTTACTGCCACTATAAGAAATGTGTGTCAAAACAGGTATTCACTAAGAAAATACACAAGTTTTTTGTAGTCGGTATATTAAAAAATGCAACGTTCGCATGCCTGGTGTGTGTTGTTGTTGTGTTTTTTCAAAGACTATCCCATGGTGTAAAACTGCCGGCCTTAGGATGCTTGCACAATGACATGTAGAGAGCTCATTCCCTGCACAGAGAGACTACATCTCCCTGCACAGAGAGAAGCTGCATCTCCTGCACAGAGAGAAGCTGTCCCCTGAACAGCTCTCTACCGGCGATTCCCGCACGAGCGAGCCGCTCTCCCTGCACAGCTCTTACAGGCGATCTCAATGCACAAGAGAGAGCCGCAATCCCTGCACAAGGCTCTCAACAAGCCTCTCCTGACGAGAGAGTGCATCTCCTGACACAGCTCTTCAGGATATCCTGCACAGAGAGGATGCATCTCCCTGCACGCTCTACAGGCGAGCTCCCTGCACAGAGAGAGCCCGCCTCTACTGACTGCTCTTAAAGGCGGTCTCCTGCACAGAGAGACGATCTCCAGCACCCAGAGAGAGCGCTTCCCTGGCACAGCTCCTAAACGCGATCTCCCGCACAGATGAGACGCTGTCATATCCTGACAGACTCATACAGAGTGATCTCCCTGCACGAGAGACGGCAGTCTCTCTGCCCACAGTTTTGCACGGGATCTTCCATGCACAGAGAGAAGCTGCATCCACTGCACAGCTCTTACATGTGATCTCCCTGCACAGAGAGAGCTGCACTCCTGCACAGCTCATTACAGGCGAGTATCACTGCACAGAGAAGCTGCATCTCCCTGCACAGCTCTTGCAGGCGATCTCCTGCAATCCTGATCAGAGAGAGCTGCACTCCCCTGCACAGCTTTACAGGAGATTCTCCCGGCACAGAGAGAACTGCATCTCCTTCACAGCTCTTACAGCGATCTTCCTGACACAGAGTAGAGCTGCATCTCCATGGCACAGCTCTGAAGGAGATCTCCCTGCACAGAGAGAGTGCATCTCCTGCACAGATCTTACAGGAGATCTCCCTGCCAAGAGAGAGCTGCATCTCCCTGACAGCTTTACAGGCGATCTCCCAGCCGAGAGAGCTGCATCTCCCTGCACAGCTCTTCCAGGCGGTCTCCCTGCACCAGAGAGAAGCTCGCATCTCCCTGCACAGCTCTTACAGGCGATCTCCTGCACAGAAGAAGCTGCATTCCTGCCACAGACTTACAGGAGATTTCCATTGACAGAGAGGAAGCGCACACAATCCCTACTGTAAAGTTTTGACTTGCTGTACCTAAAATAAAATGTTGATTGTTTTCAATGTCCCTTGTCTTCCTTTACAGTATACAGTAAACAAATTACCGTGTTCTAAGGAACATACAGTTACTGTCAGGCACACGGTTACACGTATGACACTATATAATGTAGGCTGGATGTCAGTACATCCAAAGAGTATTAAAACAAAACATGCTGTATGGTGTAGATACACATATTGTACTGGAATCACATGGTAGAAGAAATGCATACTTTTTATTGTAGGGTTATATACTGGGTATATATATATATTATATAAAAAAGTATTGTATACGGTCTGAAAAAATGTCATACTGTTTCAGGTTTTCTATCCTACTCAATAGCAACAGCCACTAAACTGTAGACTCCGGTACGTGGTTTTTTAATCCGATTTGTAATGTGCGGGCATTGTACACCAAGCATATTATCCATCGAAATCATCCATTTGGCCGTTTTCACGCATGAGATCGACAAAGGTTTCTTGTCTGAGGAAAAAAAAACAAAAGTACAAGTTTTACTGGTCAGTCCCATAAAGAAGTTCAGTCAGTCCACCAATAATTTTTCTAGGGGGGGGTCTCCTGTCACCATGTTGCAGCGCCTACATTCGATTGTTGATGACCACGCATATGGTTTCAAGAAGGTTCAATGCGCATGCGCCTAGCGTTCCACCAATGTTCAGTCTCTCTGTCGAGCTGCTAAGCCATGATATTGCTAAAGGCGAATCGCTTGACTTTTGGAATCGCACTGTATTATAGTTCCACAACCGAATCAAATACGGAAAGTACTCACATTAGACTGGTCAATCAGCTGGCAGCGAGCACCTGCCGTCCCGTATTCTGATCATACACGGGCGTGACAGGTGACAGTGGGCCTACTACACCTGTAGTCAGTGATGAGGCTGGCAAAAATCTCTTAGGTACATGCAAGCCTTGTGGAATGTACGGAAATCCGGCTAGGCCTGCAAGGCATCCGGGCGGGGACGACAGCAAGGGTTTCAGGTTTTCACATGCACAGCCGGAACGCCGTTCTAGTTGGTTGTAACATTGACCTTTCAGACTTTGAAGTCCCATGATCAAAGATACAGGAAGGAAAATCCAGGTGCTACACACCAATACCCTCCAATAACACCAGGATCCATACGAAAAGAAAAACATGGATCGATAAATAACTTTTTCCTTATTGCACGCCTCAACAATGAGCCAATATGAGTGCACAATTTGTAAAGTCATAGTTTTCGATGCGGCGTTTAGTTTTTATATGAAAAGCCCTAAATTTGATACATTACCGTATGTAACTTCTTCAGTACAGGTCAATTTACATTAGACCACGCTGGTTATACCTGGGCGTGGTATGCAGGCTTATGACGCTTTGGCCAAGGGTTAACTAAATAACAAGTATTAATCTAATATGAAGTATTTGACTTAGACTTTTACATTATGTTTTGTCCATGGGATGTAGGCATGGCGGCACCCATGTCTCTGGATATACAATGCCACGCTCAGTTAGCTTCTCTTGTTGGACATTAATATATAATTCATATGTGGTGGGTGTTTGGGGTTGAGCTCGATGGGAATGTGTGCTGCTCGATATGTTAGTGATGGTGCATGAAGGTATGTTCAGCAATAACGTTTTATACCAAAGGTGTGTAATCATTGTGTAAGGGTTCGGGAGGGAATCCTCCCACTACGCTGGATCCCTCGCCGGTGGGGCGGCTGACACCAAGGTAATAAGGAAGACCCCAAGGCTCCGGCGGCGGGGCTCAGGCCTTTTGTTAGCCAAACAGGGACCGCAGAACAGTAGTTCAGTACCCAGGGGGTACAAGGGATAGCAGCACAGGTAGTTTCAGTACCAGGGGGGTACAAGGGATAAGCAGCCACATTTACGTTTCAGTACCCAGGGGGGTACAAGGGATACAGATGAATACTTTACAATACGGATTTTGGTGTCTATACTGATGTACAATGCATATGTAACCCATACTGTAGACACTGGGGCAATCGCAGATCGGCCCCTACGCTGAACTGGGATCTGGCTAATGCTTTAGGTGGGGCATCATGCTGCAAAAGGAGGGGCTGCAGTCTCCTGCGATGGTATGGGGTATCTGAAGGAACAGGTTTCTGGGGTGGATGCCTTCGTTCTCATTCAGTGTGCCGGCCCTCCATCTCTAGTAAGCTCAGGAATGCGGGGTGGAATCATTAACCAGAGAGTTCCCAGACAGGATGGAGAGATTCCAGTCCCAAACAGGTTGGTCTTTATTTTAAAAGCAGCAGTCTTTATCACAGCAGCAGCAGGTACAGCGTGGTATTCCAATCCACTCTAACTAATTCTCCCTCAGGATTGTCCCATCCCTGCCACCACTCTGGATCAAGGGCACCCAGAGGGGGGAAACTCTTCCCACAACCCCCTAAAACAGGCGTGAGAGACTGTCCACGTTCACTAACTACAACTATGGTGATAAGCTCTATAGAAGCTGCTCCACTCCTATCCTCCCTAACCTAACTGTGCGACATTCACTTGCCACACTACCTTCACACTGATACCAGACAGGACACCACTAAATAGGAAGTGACACTGCCTATGTAACTCAGAGTAGGCACCGCCACTTCATCTCTTGCTGAGACACAGGGTCCACGTGAGCGACTTCACTTACACAACCACAGGTCAGAAGCAGGGAAAACCCATATCCAACTCATGGCAATTGCCCAAGCAGAGTTTACAAACAGGAGGAGGGCATTAGAAATATAGGCACCATTCTTCGAGAGCTACACATACAATGGCTAATATTTATAACGCGATCCCCTTATAATGCAATGTGATCTTTGGACCCCGAGCACAGCGTTTATATAACGGGGTGAGCGTACTTTGACATTGTGATATATTCATAATATTAAGTGATTTTTAAACAATAATAGTGAAATATTAATATAGCATAGCCTTGCGGCCGCTAGGTCTTCCCTGGGCCCTACGTGTAAGGCCCTGTTAGGATGAGGCCATGGTTGGGTAATCTTCAGAAAGGCCCGGTGTTCTTTTCCTTCTTTCCGCTTTTGCCGCCTTGGATAAATCAGATGTATCTGGGGATGATGAAGTCCCTAGTACAGGACGAACGCCGTAGGGCAGAGGCTTTTGAATATTTCTTAGCTCCACTATCCAGAATTACATTCAGCATTATTCCCTTAATATCGTGAATCCCTGTAATTCTCGTCGAGAGGGACGTAGCAGCCAGTACAACTCGCGACATCAGAGGAGTCAAACAGGGAGTCAGGAGGGAAGCTGCAGCGAGGAAACCTACCACAGGGAATCCGGCGATTCCATGTGAGAGGAAGAGGCGAGCTCAGGAGAGCAGTGCAGGCGGAGGAAAAATACCACAGAGCGATCCGGCGTTCCACGCGGAGAGGAAGAGCAGGGGGAGCTCAGGATGGGCAGCCTCGCAGGCGGAGGGAAACCTAACACACAGAGAACTCGGGCGTTCACGCAGAGAGGAAGCAGGAGCTCACGGAGGGCAGCTGCAGGCCGGAGGAAACCTACCACAGAGAATCTCGGCGTTTCCCACGCGGCGAGGAAGCAGGGAGTCAGGAGGGCAGCTGCAGGGGAGGAAAACCTACACAGAGGATCTCGGCGTTCCACGCGGGGAGGGGAAGCAGGGAGTCAGGAGGGCAGCTGCCAGGCGGAGGAAACCTACCACAGAGGATCTCGGCGTTCCACGCGGGAAGAGGAAGCAGGGAGCTCAGGAGGGGCAGCTGCAGAGCGAGGAAACCTAACACAGAGGATCTCGGCGTTCACGCAGAGAGGACGCAGGAGCTCAGGAGGCTGGGCAGCTGCAGGCGGAGGAAACTACACAGAGACTCGGCGTTCACGAGGAGAGGAAGCGGGAGATCAGTGCGGACAGCCTTGCAGGCGGAGAAACCTCCCAACAGAGAATCTGGCGTTTCCAACGGAGAGGAACGGGGAGCTCAGGAGGGCAGCTGCAGGCGGAGGAAGGAACCTACCACAGAGAATCTCGGCGTTCCACAGCAAGAGAGGGAGCAGGGAGCTCAGGAGGGCAGCTGCTGCCAGGCGGAGGAAACTTTACCACAGAGGATATCGGCCGTCCACGCGGAGAGGAAGCAGCGCGGAAGCTCAGGATGGAGTGCAGGCGGAGGAAACCTACACACGAGGATATCGGCGTTTCCAAGCGCGTGAGAGGAAGCAGGGAGCTCAGGAGGGCCCAGCTGCGGCGTGAGGAACCTACCACAGGGATCTCGGCGTTCCACGCGGAGAGGAAGCAGGGAGCTCCGGAGAGCCGCTGCAGGCGGGAGGAAGGACAACCTACCAAGAGGATCTCGGCGTTCAGTGGAGAGGGAAGCAGGGGAGATCAGGGAGAGGCAGATGCAGGCGGAGGAAAACCTACACAGAGAATCTCGGCGTTCCACGTGGAGGGGGAGAGGAGCAGGGAGCTCAGGAGGGCAGCTGCAGGCCGGAGGAACCTACCACAGAGGATCTCGGCGTTCCACGCGGGGAGGAAAGCAGGGAGCTCAGGAGGGCAGCGCAGGAGGAGGAGGAACACACCAAGAGGATCTCGGCGTTCCACGCGGAGAGGAGGAGTAGAGAGGAAGCAGGGAGATCAGGAGGGCAGCTGCAGGGACGGAGGAAACCTACCACAGAGAATCTCAGCGTTCCACGCGGGGGAGGAAGCAGGGAGATCAGTGAGGGCAGCGCAGCGGAGGGAAACCTACCACGAGGATCTCGGGTTTCACGTGGAGAGGAGGAAAGAGGGAGCTCAGGGAGGCAAGCTGCAGGCGGAGGAAACCTACCACAGAGAATCTCGGCGTGCCCACGCGGAGAAGGAGGAGGACGGGAGCAGGGAGCTCAGTGAGGGCCAGGTGAGGCGGGGAAACCTACACAGAGGATCTCGGCGTTCCACGCGGAGAGAGGAAGCAGGGAGTCTCAGGCGGGCCGCTGCAGGGGAGGGGAAACCTACCACAGAGGATAGCGGCGTTTCACGCGGAGAGGAGCAGGGAGCTCAGGGAGGGCAGCTGCAGGCGGAGGAAACTACAACGAGGATTCGGGCGTTCACGTGGGGAGGAAGCAGGAGCTCAGGGAGGGCAGCTGCAGGAAGGAGGAAAAAACCTACACAGGGATCTCGGGCGTTCACGCGGAGAGGAAAGCAGGGAGCTCAGGGAGGGGCAGTGCAGGCGGAGGAGGAAAGCGACCACAGAGGAATCCGGGTTCCACGTGGGAGACGCAGGGAGCTACCAGGGAGGGCAGCTGCAGGCGGAGGAAACCTACCACCGAGATTTCGGCGTCCAGCCGGAGAGGAAGCAGGGAGTGAGGGACAGATGCAGGCGGAGGAAACCTTACCACAGAGGACTCGGCGTTCCACGTGGGGAGGGAAGCTAGGGCGCTCAGGAGGGCAGCTGCAGGCGGAGGAAACCTCCACAAGAGGATCTCGGCGTTCACGACGGAGAGACAGCAGGCAGAGCCGGAGGCAGCTGCAGGCGGCGGAAAACCTACCACAGAGGATCTCGGCCGTTCACGTTGGAGCGGAACAGGGAGTCAGGAGGGCAAGAGTGACAGGCAGAGGAAACCTACCACAGGGTCTCGGCGTTCCTCCGCGGAGAGGGAGGAAGCAGGGAGCTCAGGAGGGAGCTTTGCAGGAGGAGGAACCTACCACAGAGGATCTCAGGCGTTCCACGTGGAGCGAAGCGGGGCTCAGGAGGGCAGCGGCAGGCGGAGAGGAAAACCTACACCAGAGGATCCGGACGTCCACGCGGAGAGGAAGCCAGGGAGACTCAGGAGGGCAGCCTGCCGCGAGGAAACCTACAACAGAAGGATCTCGGCGTTCAAAGAGGAGAAGGAAAGCAGGGAGCTCAGGCGGGCAAGCTGCAGGGGAGGAAACCTACCACAGAGGATTCGGCGTTCCCAGTGGGGAGGAAAGCGGAGTCAGGAGGGGCAGCTGCAAGCGGAGGAAAAACTACAACAGAGGATCTCGGCGTTCACGCGGCAGCGCGGGGAGACGGAAGCAGGGAGCCCAGGAGGGAAAGCTGACGCGGAGCGGGAGGAAACTACACAGAGGAATAGCGGCGTATACACGTGGAGAGGGAAGCAGGGAGATCATGAGGGCAGCTGCAGGCGGGGAGGCGGAAACCTACCACAGGAGAATTCGGCCGTTCACGTGGGAGGGAAGCAGGGAGCTAGGAGGACAGCTGCAGGCGGAGGACAAACCTACCACAGAGGATTCCGCGTTCCCACGCGGAGGAGGAAAGCACGGGAGCTCAGGAGGGCAGCTGCAGGCGGAGGGAAACCTACCACAGAGGATCTCGGCGTTCCACGTGGGGAGGAGCAGGGAGCTCAGGATGGGCAGATGTCAGGCGGTAGGAAAACCTACCACAGAGGATCTCGGAGTCACGCGGGGGGGAAGCAGACCATCACATCGGCAGCAGGACAGCAGAGCGGATTTTAGTTATCCTATTGCTTTAAAATTCTGAACTTTGTAAGTAGCGATCTTACCTTTGCGCATTGATCATTACAAAACGTATTCACCATATTTGGTCTCTTGTCTATTTTATCAAGAGAAAGCAAGGGACCTCTAATATATCCCTAGTCCAGTCATGCTCATATTTATTGTTAGTAACAGTTGGCGCCTGTGTGTTCCCCTTGCATATATATATATATTATATATATATTCTATAGTACTCTAGATAGATTATTAGTAGATAGATATATATAGATAGATATAGTAGTATATATTATATATATATAATATCTATATATATGTAAGGGGTTTCCCCCACCCACTGAGATAACCTGTGGATGTTGTAGTAAAGTAACATGAAAGGTTGGCAGGTGTGGTGCATTACCTGTTGTCACGGAGGGCCTGAGCTTCGCCAAGGGGAACCTGGCGAGGTACATACATCATTTCAACCTTGTAGGTGCAAAGCCTCCAACGGGAGGGATCCCAACGGAGTGGGAGGAGGCCATCACAGGAAACAACCAACACAAAGGCAACAAGTAAAACAGGAATTGCTTTTAATGCTACCAACTGTATCTACAACATCAACACACTTCATGCGCCACGGCGCGAAACCACAGGGGCGTCAACGGCGGCGCTACAACCTCTGGCGTCACGGGCGGTACGCTAATCACACTAGGCGTCCGGCGGACGCTACCACCTCTGGCGTCACAGCGGAACTAATCAACAGGCTGTCACGGCGGACGCTACCACCTATGGCGTCAGGCGGACGCTAACTCCATAGAGGGATCCCACCCAGTGTCCAGTAACCCCCCCACCCAACATGTCTCCACCCAAAGTCAAATACCAAATACCATGTGCATGTGTATGTGTGAATCTGCGCTAGCCATATTCTGGTGATGGCCTGTTTGGTGCACGTGAGTTGCAGGTACCTGCCCGGCTCCAGCCACGGGTACGCGATATCACTGGAGATCCGCACCGATCACGACGTGGTCCTCCACACGCGTTGGGTGAATTCAAGCGCGGAGGTAATATCCACGTTCAGTCCCAGGGTCTGTGATGGGTTTCTTGAGCCCGAACCCACTCGCAGGCCCCGCAACCCCACCCCCAACGCTTTAGCACTGTTGTCCCCTGACTAAGTACCAACTTAAATGGGGCAGTGTCCCATTATCTAGGGCATGTCACATATAACTCCACAAGCTATTAAGTGGATCAGGACCCTGTAATCCACCTTTTTACCCCTAGCTGGTCCGGGATCCTGACTGCCCCTGCGTGGATCGCAAAACCGCGAATTGTATCCATCTGTTCCGGCAAAAACTCCTTCAAGCATATTGGCTCCCTGGCGTCAGGTGTCTCTGCACGTAATCCCCTGGGGGCTGGCAGGCCCATCTCGAGAAGGCGCGAGATATCTGAGCGCCTCCGCGATGCGCAAAGCCCTAACCATGGCGGCGCCACCCTGCCCCCGAGCCGCCGGGCCGGTGGCAACGCCGATCAGACATCTTACGAGACGGCCCGCGATCCGTCCCGCGCAAATCGGCCTGCTCGCCGCTCGAGTCCCTAGCTACCAGGGATCTCTATGCTCGCGCTCCAGCCCCTATCCCACGCGCGCTCGCAACTGGGAAGGAGGGGGTGAGCGTGCGGCGAGGGGGGACCTGGCTCACTAGATGGGGGGACCTGGCTACATTCCTCCTGGTGAAAACTCCAAGTTCACGCTGGGAAACAAATTCCCAACAATTTACCAAATTATATATCTCAAAAATGCAGTAAACTATATAATTAGCAAGGTAACTCTAAACGAGATTGCATAAGTTCGTTGAGCATCACAATCCAGACTGTATTTACTGCGAGAACACTGCTGAGTCTCATAATGGGGTGCCCCCATTTGATCGTGGTTGACCCGAGTTGGAAGGGGCCCACGATAGTGTGGACTCCGACGGAGTCTGTCTTTCTGCGACTCCCTCAGGGGATAGTACAACATAGGCTGAGGCTGGCTCTTCCCTGTGAGGGGGGAAGAATTGTATCTGTACAGTCTCTGTTAGGCACGAAGCTTGGCTTGTGGATCAAAGGCTGGCCTGTTGGTGCACCTGGTAGGCATTGGCCTACAGGGGACCTTTACCCGTCGTCCTGCGGGAGATGCACCTTTGCGGGATGGTAACTTTTTGAGAGGGTCCATTCCTAGGGTTCTCCGGAAGTTTCCGGGGTGAGTCTAGTTATGTACAGCTCCCGACCCACTCTCTGACAATTCGAACTCACAGTTGAGAGGCTGATGTGGCATGTAGTTCCTCCTCTTCGTTCTACCACTGGGGAAGGGGAGAAGGTGATACATTATGATGCCAAACCTTTTACCCTGCCATCGGTGTCTCCTGATGCCGATAGACGGAGAGGACGGGCATCTGTGACTCACCTCATATGGCCATCGCTCCTACCGGTCCCGCCCAGTCAGTTTTATGTTTTCCGGGGATTCCCAAATTTACGAAGTAAAGTAACACTGCATCCCCCGACGCTAACTCTCGATACTTGATTTAGTGTCATATCGTCTCCTTGTTACCACATTCGTTGGCTGTAACTTCTCAGCCTTTTGGTAAGTTTGTTGCAGACGTCCTTGTAGCCTTTTTGCACGACTTTGTTGAAATGAGTGTATTGGGTATCCATCCGTTGCTACTCGAAGACGCCACATCTACTGGGAGTCTGCTCCGCCCAAACATGAGGAGTACGGGGAGCCCCCAGTGGCACTCATGGGCCTACGTACACGTTGTCAAGCGCGTCATTGGTACACACACGTATTCTGTACATGATGCACGATCTACACCGGCTTGTGATAGAACCTCAAGCAGAGAGCAGCTGTGTGTACATCGGGCTTGTGATAGAACCTCAAGCAGAGAGCAGCTGTGTGTACATCAGGCTTGTGATAGAACCTCAAGCAGAGAGCAGCTGTGTGTACATCAGGCTTGTGATAGAACCTCAAGCAGAGAGCAGCTGTGGCTTTAGTTAGTCAGGCTGGCCGATGTCCCTTCCCACCCCTATGTCTGTGCCTCTGGGAGCTTCCTGCTGGGGCCAGGTCTGGGAGAGCCGAGTCGCGGTGCTGTTCGGATAAGCCCGTGTGTCGCCTCGCAGTTCAGGTTTTGGTAGCGGGAGGTGTCAGGGGGGGGTCGGCGGCACACGGATATGAAGCTGAAGCTCCCCAGGCAGCAGGCTGGACAGGACACTGCCTCCTCGTGGTCCAGGACCGAGTTGGAGGAAGCATGGAGGGGATCTGTGCTACCGCTCTCTCCTCCACACCCCAAGCCTGGCAGGCTGCCCTCCCATGAGTTAACCTCATGGGATCCCAGAGGGCCAGAGTGGAGCAGTCCAACCCACCCCCGGGGTTTACTGCACACTACGTTGTTGTTGTCCGAAAGGCTTAGCCTGTTGGGAGCTCCCAAAGGCTCCTGCTGCCATGTGCCGACAGGCGGAGAGGGTGAACGCGAAGACGAGGGAGTGGAAGATGCAGATGAGTGAGTGGGAGAGGGAGCTGGGAAAGGTCCATTGGCCAGTAGCAGTGGAGGCCTCTGGCAGAAGGTGTTTTCCTCTGTGCTCTCAGGGCTGCTGGAGCAATCCATTGGCTCCCCTGTTGCCGCATTGTTTGGATGGGGGCTACTCTCTGCCCTTCCAGTGTCTTGATTCCAGGGCCTGCTCCAGTCCATGCCTCTCTCCTGAGGTCCCCTACTTTCGGGGTCTGCTGTAGGAAACTTGTCCTCCTGAGGTCCCTGCTCTGGTGAAAAGTCATTCACTTCGCAGTAGTGGCTTTTCCTGGTTGCGACAGGGTCCTCTACAGGATTCTCCCCTCTCCAGCCTTGATCTCTCCTTTGTGGAACAGTATTTCCTGTAGACCTATCCCCATTCCACTGAGGGATACCCCCCTCTTTGTGCCTCTCCCCTACCCAGTCTACAACTCTTTCATTGTGGCCGGTTTTTGCTGAAAGTTGCACCTCTCTCTCTTCTTGGCCTGTCTCTTTTGGGCAGGTCTTTGAAGGAGTCTGATCTTCTCCATGTAAAGTGTCACTTGCCCCATTAGGCCTCGTGCTCCCTGAAGGTTTGATTACGTCTTTAACTTGTGACTGATTGTCAGATGGATGCTTCAAACCCACACCCCCTCTCTCCTGTGAGACTCTGCTTACGTTCAGCCTGATCTCTGTACAATAGTTGCCTGTTTCCTGTGAGTTTCTAAAAGCTGGAGGCCAGCCCTCTCTTTCATTGTTCCCTGTTCCCCCATGGGCGCCTCTTGGCACAGAGGTGGTGGCAGGATATGGGGTGGTGGCAGGATACGGACTCCCCCGACGGCACATCTCGGGGGAAGAAGGGAGAGATCTGCAGCGCCTGAGTCCAACCACCGGCTCTGAGAAATTACAGTCGGCCTCTACTACAGGCTCGGGAGTGACGGGGCTGCTCAGCTGGTAGGAGGTGGGCTGAGGGAGGTCAAAGGTCAGCGAGATGACCGACTTGCTGGGTGTGTCAAAGAGCTTAATACGACCTCCCTTCAGGTCTTCACGCTGTGAGAAGGGGTTGACCCGGGCGCGAGTGTAATGCAAGTTCAAGAGGTCATCGTAAGGGTCCTGGGAGCGCAAAATAGGCAGAGGTTGTGGGGAGAACATGTCCGACTGGCTGCGGGACAGACGCTGGTCGGGGGGCGTGGGGACATCCCAGAGAGGCTGCTGATTATCGGAGCACCGAGTGGTGCCTCTTCCTCCTGAAACAAATATCAGAGATATAAATCAGTGACATAAGTCATAGACACTATATATATATATATATATACTAGCTGATATACCCGGCGTTGCCTGGGATGTAAATCCGTAATAGGTAATGTGAGGCGTGTGTCCCACTAGGGTGTGAGGCGGCGGGTGGGTGTTGAGTACGGGTGGCGCGTGTGTTGTTAGTGCTGGCTGTGAGTGGGAGTCCTGCTAGGGTGTGAGGCGACGGGTGTGTGGTGAGTGTGAATGGAAGGGGGGGGTGGGTGGAGTTTGAAGTGAAAGGGGGGAGTGTGTGAATTTCCCGGGTGTAATTGCCAGGTTGAAAATGTTGGCGGTCTTGCCTTTGGAAAAGTGGGCTTTTAAAAACTGTTTTTTTTTTCCTTTTCGTTTTTTTTTCTTCTCCTGTCGTTGTTTTTTTTACACACACACACACACACAGTATATACATACTGTATATATATATATTCAACTGAAAACACTTTGTTAGAGTGTAGTTAAGGTGTGTAAGCAAACCATTCCAAAGTCTGTACATTTCGTAATAAAGGTGACATACAACCTTTATTCCCACCCCCCCATGCTTTTCTGATGACATCATACATGACGTCACAAATGACATGATCCCATCACATCAGTGAGCGTGGAATGCAGCCCGCTCCTCAAACATCAGGCTTTTCTGGACCCTTCTTCCCCACCACCCCAAGCATCACACCTCTGATCCCAGTGTCCTCCAGCTCCCCAGAAACATGAGGCCTCTCCAATGTCTTTCTCCCTCTCTCTCCCCCCGTCCCCCCCCCCCCCGCAAGCATATGGCTTCTCAAATCCCTTTCTCCTCTCACCCCTCAAACATCAGGTTTCTCCGGTGCCTTTCTCCAGCCGCCAACCAGAAGCAGGAGACGTGTCCAATCCCTTTCTCACATCCGGCTTCTCACCCACTGTAACCAATCCACCCCACAAACACTCACCGTACCAATCCACCCCACAAACACCGTACCAATCCACCCCACAAACACTCACTTTACCAATCCCACCCACAAACACCGTACCAATCCACCCCACAAACACCGTACCAATCCACCCCACAAACACTCACCTTACCAATCCACCCCACAAACACTCACTTTACCAATCCACCCCACAAACACTCACCTTACCAATCCCACCCACAAACACCGTACCAATCCACCCCACAAACACTCACTTTATCAATCCCACCAACAAACACCGTACCAATCCACCCCACAAACACTCACCTCACCAATCCACCCCACAAACCGTCACCGTACCAAACCGACCCACAAACACTCACCTCACCAATCCGCCCCAAACACAATCACCGTACCCCTCCGCCCCACACTCACCTTACCAATACCACCCACAAACACTCACCGTACCAATCCGCCACAGTCACCTTACCAATCCGCCTCACAAACACTCACCGTACCAATCCGCCCCACAAACACTCACTTGACCAATCTGACCTGAAATCCCGGCAGATCAGTGAGTTTTTAGCGAGTTATGAGCCACTGAGAGGAGGGATTTATAATGGACGTCTCGATCAAACCTCTCGCTCTCCACATTTATTTTTTATATCTGTACATTTCTTGCATTAGTGTCGGATCTGCGTTAACCTACAAGAGGACGAGGTGCCAAATACACAGCGATCACATCATCGTCACCCAGTTACCCCAGCGGGGCAGGAAACTCATGTTATATGAACCGCGGCCTCAGAGATCACACAGAGTATTATAACCAATAACTTACACCTTCTCCGGCGCGGAGACCATACGGCGCGGAGACCGTGCGGCACGGAGACCGTGCGGCACGGAGACCGTGCGGCACGGAGACCGTGCGGCGCGGATCTCCGTGCGCACTAGACCATACGGCACTGAGACCATACCACAGAACCAATGCGGCACGTATACCATACTGGGTACCTTACACGTATAACATACTTCACTAGCCCATGGGTCACTGGAACCTGTTACTGCACGGATACCCGTACGTGCGCGTAACCACACTGCGCTGAGAACTGTGCGGCGCTAGACGCCGTGCGTCGCGATGGAACCGTACTTCGCGGAGACCGTAACGTCTGCTGAGGACCTTACGGCCCCTCGGATACCGTTGCTGCGGGCGTTATTAGAACCTGTCGGCTCACTGAGACCTTTGCTGCGCTTATAGCCTGTCGGCTCTTATACCCTACGGCCTGTAGACCCGTGCTGCTACGTACCTTAGCGGCACGTTACCTTACTTCACGGATACCATGCGGCACGGAGACCGTACTGCGACGGAGACCAAACGTCACGGAGACCATACGGCCTTAGACCGTGCGGCGCGGAGAACCAGTTCCGGCGCGAGAACCATGGGCTGTCACGATACCATCGGCACGGAACCGTACTGCACAGAAGACCTCCGCAACTGTAGACCGTGCGGCGCTGATACCATGACTCGACGAGACCATACGGATACGCACGAACCATACTGCGCGAGAACGTGCCCGGCGCGTGCGACCGTTCGGCTCGGATACCAATGCGGCAACGTAGCCATCGCGGCACGGGGACCATACGCAACTGGGAACATAACGGCAAACGATACCATACGGCACGGAGAACCATTCGGCACGGAAACCATAACCGGCGCGGAGACCAATTCTGCACACAGGAGACCATGCAGGTCCACGGAGACCCACCAATGCTGCACGGAAGACCATACGGCAACGGGACATACGGCAACGTCGACCATACGCACGGATACCGTGCGGCACGGGACCATGGACGGCACGGTATACAATAGCACGGATACCTGGCGGCAACAGACCGTCACGGCGGCGGAGACCATAACGGCACGGCGACCTGCTGCGGCGCGGCGACCCATGCTCTCGGATGCCATACGTCATCACGATACCCATACGGCGCTTAGACCATACGGCGCGGAGACCATTGCGTGCACGATACCATACGGCACGTAACAATGCTGCGCGGAGGCCATTACGGCAACGTAGACCATGCGGCGGCGGCGACCATGCGGCAGCGTATGGCCCATGCGCACGAGACCATGCGGCACGGACCATGCTGCATCTGAACCATGCGTTGGGCGCGGAGGCATGCAGCACGGAAGCCATGCGGCACGGGACCGATCTTCTCTAGGCCATTCTTCACTGATTCCCTATTACTTCACTTATACATAACGTCCACTGAGTCCATCTTCACTTATACCATTCTTCTCTTAGGCCATTTTTCTTCACGGAGCCATCGCACTTGTGACCATTGCGGCGCGGATCGCCATGCAGCACACTGACCATCCGGCGACGAGACCATGCGCACGGAGACCGATTACTGCACGGGATGACCATACGGCACGAAGACCTTCTGCTCGGAGACCTACTGTCGCGGAACCGTGCGGCGCGGATACCGTTCGGCTCTATACCTTACGACGGCGCTGAGACCGTTCGTCCTTATACCGTGCGGCGCGGATACCGGGCTGGTGCGCGTAGACGTGCGTCGCTTATACCGTGCGTGGTCGCGTAGCCGTGCTTCCTGCTTATACTTTCTGTCGCGTGACCTTATCGCTTATACTTGCTTCTCTTATACCCGTTCGGCTCTGAGACCGTTCTGCTCTTGGATACCTTGCTTACTCTTAGGACCGGTCGGCACGGAGAACCGGCGGCGCGGAGAAACGTTCGGCACAGAGACCATACGCACTGAAGACATAACGGCACGGAGACCATGGCGGCAACGGATACCATTCGGCAACGGAGACCATGCGTACAGAGAACCATCGGCACTGAACCATGCGGCACGTAGACCGTACGGCACTGAGACGCATGCGTCACAGAGACCTATTCAACGGAGACCTACGCCTAGACCGTAACTGCACGGAGACCATGCGGCACAGAGACCCTACTGCACTTAGACCATTACGGCACTGAGACCATAACGCCGGAGACCACGGCACCAGAGAACCTACGCGGCACGGAGACCGTACGGCACGGCGGCCCGTTGCGGGCAACGAGACCATGCGGCACGATACCATGTGGCGGCCCGGATAACCATGCGGCCAGAACCACATGGCGGCCACGAGCCATGCGGCACAGAGACCATTACCGGTCAACGGAGACCATACATATACGGCAGGCGGGACCATGCGGCGGAGACGTGCTCCACGGAGACCGTGCGGCACGGATACCGGCGCACGAGACCATGCGGCAACGTAGGACCATGCGCGGCACGGGGGACCATGCGTCACTTGGACTCGTGAACGGCACGGGACCGTACGTCACGATACCGTACGGCAACGTAGCCATGCGGCAAGCAGAGCCTACGCACTGAGACCATGCGGCACGATAGACCATGCTGCACGGAGACCATGGCTCAACAGAACCAATGCGGCACAGAGACCAGGGCACAGAGACCATGCGATCACATAGACCCATGCGGCACAGAACCCATACGGCCACGGAGACCATGCGGCACGTAGACGTACTGCACGGATACCGTACGTCACAGACCATACGGCACTGAGACCCAGACGGCCTGAGCCATACGGCCCGGAGACCATGTGGTGGCGGCACGGAGACCGTACGGCACGGAGACCGTACGGCACGGGGAAGACCGTGCGGCAACGGCCGGCGGCACGATACCGTAACCTTCCCGGAGACCATACGGCAACGGAGACCTGCTGCACGGGGACCGTGTCGGCACTGAGACCGTGCGGCAAAGCGGAGACCTTGCGCACGGATACCGTCGGCACGGAGACCGTCTGCACGAGACCGTACGCCACGTAGACCGTGCGGGCACGGAGACCTGCGGCAACGGATACCCCGTTCGGTCACGGAACCTTACGTCAAACGGGGGACCCGTACGGCACGGGGACCGTGCGGCACGGAGACCATACGGCACGGAGACCATGCGGCACGGGGACCATGCGGCACGGAGACCATGCGGCACAGGGACCATGCGGCACGAGACCTGCGGCCGGGACCATGCGGCACTTAACCATGCGCACTGATGACCATTCGCAACGGGGACCATGCGGCACGGAACCATGCGGCAGCTGAGACCATGCGGCACGAGCCATACGGCACGGATACCATGCTGCACTGCACGAGTCCATGTTCGGCAACGAGATCATAACTGCACTGAGACCCTACGGCACGGACCGTGCGGCACGGCAACGTAACGTTCAGGCACGCGAACCGTACGAGCACGAGACCGTACGCACTGAGACCGTAACGTCACGGAGACCATACGCACGGAGCCATACGGCAACTGATGCCATGCGGCACGGAGCCATGCGCATGGGCTGATACCATGCGGCACGTAACCGTAACGTGCACTGAGCCGTGCGGCAAGCATGAGACCATAACTGTCACTGATCATCGGGGCACGGATCCATGCGGCACGGAGACCATACGGCACGGAACACTTGGGCGGCACGGAGACCGTGCTGCACGGAGACCATGCTGCCGGAACTATACGGCACTGATTCCATCCGTCACGGCGACCGTACGGCACTAGACGTGCGGCCGGAGACCATACGGCAATGGGACCATACGGCACGGAACCGTACGTAACGAGACGGCGCGGAAGCGAAGTTGTATAGATGTAGTCAGATTTTATACCCCGTTAACCGCTACTGCATTATGAGCTGCAATGTTACCACAATAACAACGGTGCTGTGTGTGTGTTATCTCTAGCACACGCTATTTACATCATTACTTATTTTACGTTAGCGGTAATAACGCCAGCTACATCTGTAATTACCCCTATGTACATGACTTATAAACGCCGCCCCGCGACTTATCCCGCCCCTCATGGACCCCCGTCCGTCGACTTTATTCCCCCCCCCTCGACGTTATACCCCTCCCCCTCTACTTTGACTCCCGCCCACAATTCTACTTTCGCCTCCCACCTCGACTTATCCCTCCCACCCGCTACTTCTCCCGCCCCCGCGACTTTATCCAAGCCCCGCCCCCGCTACTTTATCCTCCCGCCCTCCCGCCCCGCTACTTATCCCTCCCCCGCGCTTAATCCCCCCCGCTACTTATCCCGCCCCCGCCTTATCCCGGCCGCCGCGACTTATCCCGCCCCCGCGCGCTTATCCTCCCCCGCTCTTATCCCTCCCCCGCGCTAATATCCGCCCCTCTCCTTATCCCGCCCCCGCGACATATCCGCCCCGTGACTTATCCCGGCCCGCCGTCGCTTCTCTGTTAATCCCGCCCCCCGCGACCTATCCCTCCCCCCCGCCGACCAGCCCCCGCGACTTATCCTTCCCCCCGCGCTTATCCTGCCCCGCGACTTATCCTATCCCGCCCCCGCGAACTATCCCGCCCCCGCCGACTCGCCTCCCCCCGCGACTTCATCCTCCCGCCCCCTCGACTTATCCTTCCCCTCGACTATCCCTCCCCCGCTACTTATCCCTCCCCCCCCGCTACTTATTATTCCCCTTTTATCCCTCCCCCCCGCGACTTATCCCCGCCATATCCCTATCCATCCCGCCCCCCTCGACTTATCCTGCCCCGCGCTTATATCCCGCCCCCGCACTTATCCTGCCCCCGCTTACTTCCTGCCCCGCGACTTATCCCGCCCCCGCTCGTATTCCCTCCCCGCGCTTTATTCCCTCGCCCCGACTATCCCTCCCCGGCTTATCCCTTCCCCCACGACTTTATCCCATCCCCGCCCCGCGGACATATCCTGCCCCCACTTTCCCTGCCCACTGACTTCTTCCCTCCCCATCCCGCCCCCGCTACTTATCCAATCCCTCCCGCCCCCCCAGCCGACTTATCCCTCCCCCGCGCACGTACCCGCCCCCGCGACTTTACCCGCCCGCGACTTCTCCTCATCCTTCCTCCCTTTCCCTACCCCCCCCCTGGCGAGGGGAACCAACTGAGGTGTCTGGGAGGTAGGGGTCACGTCTCCCGCCGCCGCTACTTCTCGCGCTCCCCCACCCAAGCGCCTCTCCTTCTCCCCCCTTACCCCCGGTCCTTGCCCCCTCGTCCTTCTCTCCTCCGCCCGGGCTACTTATCCCGCCCCCGCGCTTCATCCGCCCCCGCGACTTATCCCTCCCCCGCCCGCGACGTTATCCCCCCCACGACTTATTCCCGCCCCCGGCGACTTATCCCCCCGCCGCGACTTTTCATATCCCGCCCCCGCGACTTTCCGCCCCCCGCGACTTATTCCCTCCCAGCTACTTATCCCGCCCCGCTACTTATCCCTCCCCCTCACTTAGCCCTCCCCCGCGACTTATCCCGCCCCGCGACTTATCCCGCCCGCGACTTATCCCCCCCGCGACTCTCCCATCCCGCCCGCCCCCGCTACTTATCCCGCCCCCGCGACTTTCCCGCCCCCGCGCCTTCTCCCGCCCCCGCGACTTATCCCCGCCCCGCGACTTATATCCATCCCGCCCCGCCCCGTCTCCCTCCCCCGCGACTTATCCCTCCCATCCCGCCCCCCGCGACTTATCCCTCCCCCGCGACTTACCCGCCCCCGCACTTATCCCGCCCCTCACGTATCCCGCCCGTACTTATCCCGCCCCCGCGACTTCTCCCCGCCCCCGCACTTATCCCCCCCGCGACTTCTCCCGCCCCCGCCTTATATCCCCCCGCGACTTATTATTTCCCGCCCGCGACTTATCCCGCCCCGCGACATATCCCGCCCCCGCGCTTTCCCGCCCCCGCGATTATCCGCCCCCGCGACTTATCCCTCCCCCGCGCTTAGCCTGCCCCGCGACTTATCCCGCCCCCGACTTATCCCGCCCCCGCGACTTTTCCCCTCCCCGCGACTTATATCCCGCCCCCTCGACTTATCCGCCTCCCCGCACTTATCCCGCCCCCATATCCCTCCCCCAGCGACTTTATCCCTCCCGCGACTTATCCCTCCCCCGCTACTTATCATCCCCGCCCCTCGACTTATCCCGCACCGTACATTCCCGCCCCCGTTACTTCTCCCTCCCCCTCGCTTTATCCTTCCCCCCCCGCACTTCTCCCTGCCCCCGCGCCTTAATCCCTCCCCTATTCACCCCCCCCGCTATCCCGCCCCCCCCCCCGCGCTTATTATCCCTCCCCTCGACTTATCCGCCCCCGCACTTATTCCCGCCCCCGACTTGATCCCCGCCCCCGCGACTTATCCCGCCCCCGATTATCCCTCTCCCTCCCCGCCTTATCCCTCCCGCCCCTCGACTTTATTCCCTCCGCGCGACTTATCGCCTCCCCCGCGACTTATCCCTCCCCGCCGACTTAAATCCCGCCCCGCGCCTTATATCCCCGCCCCCCCGCGACTTATCCATCCCCCCGCGACTTATCTCCCGCCCCCCCCCGCGACTTATCCCGCCCCCGCGACTTATCCCTCCCCCGCGACTTATCCCGCCCCCGCGACTTATCCCGCCCCGCGACTTATCCCGCCCCGCGACTTAATTTATCACCCCCCAGCGACTTATCCCCGCCCCGCGACTTATCCCGCCCCGCGACTATCCATCCCGTCCCCGGGCCCCCCCTCCCCGCCTTATCCCCCCCCGCGACTTAGTCATCCCCCCCCCTCTACTTTATCCCGCCCCCCGCTACTTATTCCCGCCCCCCCGCGCTTCTTATCTATCCCGCCCCGCGACTTATCCCGCCCCCGCGACTTATCCCGCCCCCGACTTATCCCGCCCCCGCGACTTATCCCGCCCCCGCGACTTATCCCGGCCCCGCGACTTAATCGCCGGCCCCCACTAATCCCGGCCCTCGACTTATTCCCGCCCCGCACTTATCCCGCCCCGCGAACTTATATCCCCGGCCCCGCGACTTTATCCCGCCCCCGCTTATCCCTCCCACCCCCGAGCGACTTAATCCCTCCCCGCGACTTATCCCCGCCCCGCGACTATCCCGTCGCCCGCGACTTTCCTTCCCGCCCCCGCTACTATCTCCCGCCCCCGCTACGTATCCGCCCCAGCTACTTAGTCCCGCCCCGCGACTTATCCCGCCCCGCGACTTATCCCGCCCGCGACTTATCCCTCCGCCCCCCCGCGAACTTTATCCCGCCCCGCGACTATCTCCCGCCCCCCGCTACTTCCCGCCCACGATACTTATCCTGCCCCAGCGACTTATCCCTCCCCCGCGACTTATCCCGCCCCCGCGACTTATCCCCCCCCCGCGACTTCTCCCGCCCATCCCGCCCCCGCGACTTACCCGCCCCCGCGCCGTATCCCCTCCCCCCCCCCGCGACTTCTCCTCCCCGCGACTTATCCTTCCCCGCGACTATCCTTCCCCCGCCCTTATCCTCCGGGCCCCGCGCTTATCCCATCCCGCCCCGCGACTTATCCCGCCCCCCGCGACTATCCCGCCCCCGCTACTATTCCTGCCCCAGCGACTTATATCCTTCCCCCGGACTTATCCCCGCCCCCGCGACTTATCCCTCCCGCGACTTAGCCCTCCCGCGACTTATCCCGGCCCCGCGACTTATCCCGCCCCCGCGACTTATCCCGCCCCCGCGACTTATCCCTCCCCCGCGACTTATCCCGCCCCAGCGACTTATCCTTCCCCCGCGACTTATCCTGCCCCGCGACTTATCCCTCCCCCGCGACTTATCCCGCCCCCGCACTCACCGCTCCCGGGGGTTATCAGCTCGGCCTCCTTGCTTGGAGGTATAAGCGGTCGTGTCACCATCTTCCCATCCATACTTTCCAGGATCTCCTCCAGCCACTGGCTGACCTCGCAGAATGAAGGCCGGACTTCTGGAGCCATCTGCAGCCAAGATGAGAGCCCGGTCACCATCTGTACGCTTCCACTCCTATAACCAGCTGCAGTGCCAGCCACAACCCTCACACATCTGTACGCTTCCGCTCCTATAACCAGCTGCAGTGCCAGCCTCACTCACACATCTGTACGCTTCCACTCCTATAACCAGCTGCAGTGCCAGTCACACTCACACATCTGTACGCTTCCGCTCCTATAACCAGCTGCAGTGCCAGCCGAGAGACGGGTGTCACCGGGACCCCTGCACAGCCCGAGAGAAGGGTGTCACCGGGACCCCTGCACAGCCCGAGAGACGGGTGTCACCGGGACCCCTGCACAGCCCGAGAGAAGGGTGTCACCGGGACCCCTGCACAGCCCGAGAGACGGGTGTCACCGGGACACCTGCACAGCCCGAGAGAAGGGTGTCACCGGGACCCCTGCACAGCCCGAGAGAAGGGTGTCACCGGGACCCCTGCACAGCCAAGCAAAGTGCATTATATTTACTAGGACGGGCACAGACGCCCGGTGTGCAACCACAGAGATCCCACAATAAAGACCATCCCATCCATCACGGAAATGCCTTAAAACCGGGGTTCTCAACTCCAGTCCTCAAGACCCCCCCAACAGGTCCAGGTATTAAGGATATCCCTGCTTCAGCACAGTGGGCTCAGTTAAAGACTAAGCCACCTGTGCTGAAGCAGGGACTGATTGAGCCACTTGTGCTGCAGCAGGGCTATCCTGAAGACTTTACCTCTGGGGGGATCTTTAGGACTGGAGACCCCTGCTGTACCTTAAACTGTTCCGTGCATTAGCAATGCAGCCACCAAGGAGTTAATGAGGCGCGTCACACACGCCGGTGCGTTCCTCTGTCCCATGCGAGATTATCAGGCAAACCCGGACAATATCACCGGGCCAACTATGTGAGTCACTCCAACCATAAAGGAGCCATGTGTTTATACAGGGAGGGACAGCCACAATACGCAGGTCACAGAGACGGCTCCATCTGACACGGGAACCTTCACGGGAATTCCTGAGCGCCGTGCATAGCACAGGAGGGCGCGACTCGGGGGGCATTCTCCAAATCCTGACACATGTACCCAACCAGCGCCCGTTCCCATGTACCCAACCAGCGCCCGTTCC
>WSYH01019440.1:0-10109 GCA_036426205.1 Ascaphus truei | reverse complement strand
CCTATCGCATGCTGCGGGACGCTGAGCTCCTCGGGGCGGTCGATGTGATAGGTAGGGCTCTCTTTGTATTACTGTCCTATCGCTGCTGCGGGGAGCTGAGCTCCTCGGCGGTCGATGTGATAGGGTAGGGCTCTCTTTGTATTACTGTCCTATCGCATGCTGCGGGACGCTGAGCTCCTCGGGGCGGTCGATGTGATAGGGTAGGGCTCTCTTTGTATTACTGTCCTATCGCATGCTGCGGGACGCTGAGCTCCTCGGGGCGGTCGATGTGATAGGGTAGGGCTCTCTTTGTATTACTGTCCTATCGCATGCTGCGGGACGCTGAGCTCCTCGGGCGGTCGATGTGATGGGTAGGGCTCCTCTTTGTATTACTGTCCTCTCGGGGCGGTCGATGTGATAGGGTAGGGCTCTCTTTGTATTACTGTCCTATCGCATGCTGCGGGAGAGTCCCTACCCTATCACATCGACCCGCCACCGAGCTCATCGTCCCGCCTGCGATAGGACAGTAATACAAAGAGAGCCCTACCGCATCCCTCGACCGCCCCGAGGAGCTCAGCGTCCCGCAGCATGCGATAGTACAGTAATACAAAAGAGAGCCTACCCTATCACACCGCCCAGCCCCGAGGACTCACGTCCCGTCAGCATGCTATGACAGTAATACAAAGAGGCCCTCCCTATCACACTCGCCGCCCCCGGCCTAGGAGCTCAGCGTCCCGCAGCATGTCGTAGGACAGTAATACAAAGTAGACCCTACCCTATCACATCGACCGCCCCGAGGCTCAGCGCCCGCAGCATGCGATGAGACAGTAATACAAAGAGAGCCTACCCTCATCACATCGACCGCCCCCGAGGAGCTCAGCGTCCCGCAGCATGCGATAGGACAGTAATACAAAGAAAGTCCCTCCCTATCCATCACATCGACCGCCCGAGGAGCTCAGCATCCCGCAGCATGCGATAGGACAGTAATACAAAGAGACCCTACCCTATCACATCGACCGCCCGAGGAGCTCAGCGTCCCGCAGCATGCGATAGGACAGTAATACAAAGAAGCCCTACCCTATCACATCGACCCCCCCGAGGACTCAGCGTCCCGCAGCATGCGATAGGAGATGGGCTGGCCAGGATTGTCGCTGGTCTATGATCCCCTCGGTCCAAACCGCTTTTGTCCACCGTGTATCTTAATAACTGGTAGGGAACAGGGGTGAAAAGCCAGGAAAGAGGAAAAAGTGAAACAAAAAAAGATCAACTTCAAAAGGAGGTATAATTAGTGAGGTTTACAAAGGAAAAAGAACAGTCTTATTGGGGTCATTATGTGCCGACGTACACACTAGTACAGCAGCGGAGTGGCCAACTCCCGTTCATGGGCCACCAACGGTCAGTTTTCAGGATATCCCTGCTCAGCACAGGTGGATCAATCAGTGGCTCACGTCAAAGACTGCATTACCTGTGCGAGAGCAGGGACTAATTGAACCACTGTGCTGAAGCACGGATATCCCAAAAACCTGACTCTGTGTGGTGCCATGAGGACTGGAGTTGTCCGCCCTTGCACTAGGAGGGCAGTGATTAGTTTGCCCCGTCACAGGGGCTCACCCATCCTCAGGGAATCACTTTGAGGCAGCTTACCCATTTTTATAGATTGTGTTATTTTTTCGTCTCAAAGTCAAATCAGTAAAATCCCTCCAAATGTGGCGACACTCGGAGGAGGAACGGATTCGGCAAGCCGAGCCCTTAATGGTTCTACTTCACCTAAAAGGTCATTATAATACTAAATACCAAGTGAGGGATTATTTATGTAGCAGGCAGTGAGAGTATTAAACATAACTATGTATTTGTGAGGCCAATTTTTTGTTGTATCTCCATAAAGTTGCTATTATTGGGTATTTAATGAAACTGCTACACCAAACGTTTATTAAAGGTGCCCTCTCCTCCTGCATGTTTATTTAATAAAGATTTATTTTATCCAGAATTACACACTGGCCGCAGAAGTGACATTAGTAAACTTCAAAGAATGCCCTGAAAAGAGCCTTTGTAGTTTGTGTGGCAGTCGCAGCCCTGTGACGCCTGGTGCGTGGAAAATGGGAATAAACCGCAGCGTCACCATGGAAACACTATACTTTCAAAAATAAATCAAACACAGCTAGGAACAAAATAAAATAAAAAGGACCAGATCCACAAACCACGCTAACTTTAGCTCACCGTAACTCCCATTCATAGCAATGCCAACGCTTAAGTAATAATAAAAGGAACTTTATTTCAATAGCGCCTTTTCTCCCAATGGCCACAAAGTGCGTCACAATGACAGTTAAAGAGCGCAGTATGCAGGTCTAGTGATTTACAGACATACTCTCCTGCCCCGTGGAGCTTACAATCTATGTTGCATGAGGCCAGGGAGATAAAGTGACTTGCTCAAGGTCAACAAGGAGCCAACCCCGGAATTGAACTGGCTCCCTGATTTAAACTCAATTGCACCGTTTATGGATCTGGGCCAAAAATCAGTTAATCTGGTTTTATGGTATCCCATGAGTCACTTTCAACCTATGTCCTATTTCAGGGGAGGGGGGTGCACCTTTAGTGTCTCAGAAGTAATGGGACTGATCAGGGAGTGAGAAAACACAAGGAACAATAGCAGTGCAATGACTGACACGAGGGGGGGAATAATTAGTATGCAGGACACCGGAGTCGGATGTCTGGCTTTTCAAACAATATTAAGAGAAATCAATGTATTATGACATGCTGGAAATGATTTACATAACAAACAACAGATCACCAGTAGCTGCTACACAACTATACAGAGCGCCCTATAATTACTCACGTGCAGCAGTAAACCAGGCGGTGCGATTGTTAAAAGGAAACCAGGGGGTGCGATTGGTAAAAGAGGAAACCAGGGGGTGCGATTGTCACAGCAGAATGTGACCAGACGCCTGCAGCTGAAACCTCTGTGCAGGAATCACAGGACACACTCCTCACGGCCATCGCTAGGACTCTTACTAACACTGCGCTAACCTCTGCTGGCCATGCATTGAAACTAGTTACCCACAACATACTGCAATTTGCCATATTAACAAGACTTGCGATCATCAAGCAGGTGGGAACCGCCCCAGGCACGAGACGACACAACAGCGCAGTGGTATGCAGTTTTCTGTACTAGTTTATTATGAGCGATACATTCCTACACCGCCGGGCGACCATTTAATAACGGTAGAGAGATTGGTGATGCGAGTTATGATGGGCGTTGAATGGACGGGATATATTGTATCGCTTTGTGTCACGCTTTAGCTGTGACAATAGGGCTGGTGGAAACCAACCTAATGCTAGAAAATGTATTTATAATACCACATACCCATCCAGTTCTGGTTAAAATATAAAATGACAATGTCCGATTTTTAATCTCCTTTTCAGATGTTTACTCAAGCACCTGATGGGGATTTTTGCACACATCGATGACTTTTTTAATATACTAAATGGGGCGGCAAACTTCCAGTCCTCAAGGCCACCAACAGGTCAGTTTTTATGGATATTCCTCGCTTCAGCAAAGGTGGCTCAATCATCCCTGTCTTTGACTGAGCTCTGAAGGCACACTGTGGTGAAGCAGGGATATCCTGGAAACCTGACCTTGTTTGACGGGTGCGGGGAGGACCCCTGCACTAGAGCTCCATAGGAAAGGCAATTTTACCTATCCTTTGATGGTGACCAACCTCTCAAGGGTAAAAAAAGAGCCAGGGAATAAAAGAAAGGTTAGATACCTAATAAAGCGTCACTCCTTCCTCTGACAGAACAGAATAGAGAAAAGCAAGAGCCAATGCCAATAGAAGAGGTCATCAGCGTGTGCATTTATTCCAGAACTGTTAGCAACAACAAACCTGCTCTTACGTCACAAGGTATTAATACATTAGCATGTAGTATGTGCGAGTAACAGGTACCGGTCCCCTGCCCTGAAGAGCTTACAGGTCCAAACATGCCAATTTATCTGGTGCTTCAAAATGGGGGTCTCCCACTTCTAAGGCTTCATCAAGTCTTCCCCTCCGGCTCCCAGGAGATGACAGGATAGTGATACTCTCTGTTGTGGCAACCTTCTTCAGGCCAGGCTCAAACAGGAGCTAGTGTTTGGATGGGGGTATTTGAGAACACTTTCAAAGAGTTCACCGTTACTCAATCAAGGTGCTCACAAATCAGGAAACACTGTTACCTGCAGAAGTATTGTCTGAAATGTGAGTCAATTACTCCACTCTTCTCACACTCCTGCAAGTCAGACAGCAATATGTTTCATCTTGCATTAAACGGGGGAGCACAAGTACAGACGTTGTGTGTGTGTTTCTGGAAGAGGCAATCACAAGTTCTGGGTCTAGTGCGGTGCAGGGCAATCTATGAACCCTCAAACTGGACATGACTAAGGATAGGGGTACTATCCCTAATACTATCCCTACAGTGCACTCAGTAGGGATCGAACTGGAGTCATCTTGACATTTCTAAATGTACCCTTATCTGATCACGACGAGCAAAAGTAACCTCTTGCTATGGCCTCCTCCGCAACATCTCTGCAACAGACTCATGTGGAAGGGAGATATGACCCATTATGTCTCCAGACTTTTCCCACCATCATGAAGATTAGGAAGAGGGAACACTGGAAAATGTATTGGTGTTCATCCAGCTTCTAAGAAAAAAAAGCCATTGTAAAACAGACTCCACTACGTATTTTTCAAACATACTTCTCATGGCGTACTAGCGCCAACCTGTATGAAACACAAATGTTGTGAGAATCATCAAGGGTCCCCAGCCATGCTGACAGGTAGCAAGCCAAGATATGATACGGAGTGAGAGATAACATGCCAGAATCCCACACAATAATAATATGGTACAGAGAGGAGAGAGAGCAACTCTGACCAAAGCAGAGAGGACTACTTATGCCAAGGTCATAAAGGAACCGATGATGTAAGCATTTCTGTGACAGGGTTTACGTAAAATTAACATCTATTTGGGCTCAGAAATGATGGATACACAATTTCTTTGAGTTCTTTATAACAGTATACGGACATCTATCCAGTGGTTTGGGGCGTAATTTTTTTGTTAAAGCTTTAAATAAGCTTAAAAAAACCTGATCAAATCAACAATAAATGTACTAAATTGGTGAGTGCTTCTACTTTATTTCAGTATATATTGCTCAGCAACTTTATAAGAAGAGCAAGCACAGTATAAGGCTAAAGAATATTACCACCACAACCAAATGGGAAAGGAATATTTATATCCTTGGAATATAACTTACCCTATAACCTCACAGACCTCATTAAGATAGGATCAACTACCAGTCGTCTGCATTTCCCATGTCCATCCTGCAGTCGATGATGCCCAACATCGCTAAACCCAGCCTTCCAAAGTGTGCCGCAGTAACCTTGTGACAGATTTTTAAAAATGCCTTACTACACACATACAAACCCAGGAAATCATCCACTTAAAAAAACATAATGATGCACAGTTTGAGGTTAGCACTCTCCAATGGAGTTCGTCCAAAGGGGTTTTGGAGAAAGAAAAAAAAAATTCAGTTTTCCCCCAAGCCCATTTGAAAGCACAACCTAGGACTCTAACCATACAAGCCATATTCCTTACTGCTTCCACAAAAAACGTTCCATCAACCACAAAAAACATTGAAAAAAAACTCTCTGTTAAATAGTTTGTTTGAGAGAATAAGGTCATAAGTCTGTAAATACCAATAAAGAACTACTGACCGAAAGCCCATGCTCCTCACACCCCCCCTCTGAGTCCACTCCTCGGGTTGATAAACGTTGCCCTGTTCCTACACTTGAAATGGTTCATTGTATGGCTGTTGGAACCTCTGCCATATCCCCATTTGCTCTCTTTACGAAGATAGTCAGTAAGGAATGAGTGACTTGATGGGGGGTTAAATATAAGTGTTAGCTTCCTTGTGAACTAAAAGGTCCAGGTAATAACTATTTTTAGTATCTCTTGGGTGTCAGGTGGTACACTGTAAGTTCTACTGTGTATAGGGTCACTTATGTTAGCACCATACAACAATTAACTCTAATTAACATTGTTATTTTAGTGTAATTATATCACAGTGCCTAATGCAACGTTTTTTTGTTCAGAAAGAAAAATGAAGCAAAGCAGTGAAAGTAGAGAAGGAAGTCAGCATAAAACAGGGGACAACCTCCGGTGTATGAAATATTTCACTTTTTCCTACCTTTATATATTTGACATCAAATATCTTTCATTCCAGATCTGGGACAAAAAAAAACACATATTAGGCATATAGAAGTAACACAACACACATACACTACTTAAATGTAACATTGGGTTTACACACACACACAACGCTCTTGTACTTAAATTTAAAATTAAGACACACACACTTTACTTAAATGTAACATTAGGTTTGGGAACAGATGAGGCAAAGCAGCAGGAATAATGAACGTAATACGGACTACAAACCACCCATTTAAAGCTCTACAATGTTGATTATCAGTATATAAAAATACTGATTTATATAATAAACGTTTGTATCGCACTAAAATGCCTGTTCTGATCTATGGCAATCAAAGCTAGCACAGTTTAAACACTTGGTAAAAAGCCACTCGTCTCTGCTTCTCTTCTAAACCCTGAAATCTGCTTCCTCCCCCATCAACACTGGGGGTGCTGACAGGGTAGGGGTTTGGGGGGGTGGAGGGGGGGGAAGTGCCAGACCAAAAATAAGGAGAACCAGAAGGTAAGTGACTCGGAATTGTGGAATATCACCTCTCGGGACGCAGTGTGAAATACACAAGGCAAGCTTACCACCATAGTTTAGAAGGGACTCTGAATTGTATGGTCATACTTGTATTGTTTTATTCCCAGCATATTTAAATACACACGGGCCCCTAATCCTGACATTTACCAATGAGGCCTTTTAAAATTGTCATGGTAAATTATTATATGTATTTTTACATTTAAACAGAGCTCATTCATGCTGGCCTAGCTAGTAGCAACTTGTGTTGGAGAACTCTTAGGCTTTGGTCCCCACTGTGTCGCGGCGGTGCGTCCGGCGAGCAGCGCGGGCCGCGTGTTGCGTTTCCTCAACCAGCAGGGGATTTTTTTCCAAGCCGGTCCCAGTCCCCCCTCGCTCACGGCGCCGGCTCACACACGCGCTGTGACGCGTCAGCCGCCAGGGAACGCAAAAAATTGCGATCGGCCGACGGTGAGCGTCCGCTGGGTGCGCTGATGAAGCCTATCGCGGCGCGGGGCAGGAGCTGACAGAGAGCTTCCTAACAAGGTTGGGGGGGGTGGGTGGTGTGTGTGTGTTGACGGGGGGAGGGATCAATCACGGAGAGGAGGGTATTTGGGGGGGGGGAGTCGCTGGAGACATAATGGGTCATAGCTCCCCCTGCAGCAGCCGGGAGAGACCAGACCCCTTGACAGACCAGCGTGGAGGGGATGGAGGGAGCGTGGTATGGACGGGAGCAGCAAGAGGGCATGTGGAGAGGGGGGGGGAGGGAGAGTGCGTGCAGAGACATGTGGGAGGTCCCTCTGCGAAGCCCGGGAGACCCCGCTGCAGCCCTCCGCTGTGAAACCACGCCCCCCCGGATGCCGCTCCCATAAGACCGCAAATAGCGGTCAAGGCCTCTCACGCGCCGCCTTTCTGCGTGCGGGCGCGCGTGGTCTGAGGCGCGGGGCCTTAGCCTTAGCTTAGCAGGTAATGCAATGTCCCTTGCAGGTTAAACACCGATGCAGAATACCCGCCCCATTCAAGTCGAGGCTGTTAACGCCCAGATCGGGAGCGCTGTCCACTAACGGACCTTTGTATATATTCCCTTGATTTCACAGCTAGAATACTTTGATTGACAGGAAAAGGAGCTTTATAAAGCAACACAGGAAGTATCTGCATAGCATTTCAGAGCATGTACAGTAGGCAGTGCACGGTCTGCATACGTATACACAGAAACGAGAAACCATGCTTCTTTGTGCATTACATTCTAACAGTGATTGAGAAGATAACGGCGCGTGACTAGAATAACACACTCACCCCAACGTAATCTATGTCTAAATCATGGTACTGTTTAGCCCCCATAATCCACGAGCGACATAGTAAGCAGTTACGTCGGGAAAATCGTAAGGCCAGTTCCTGCCGTAACCATCCACCCAGGGAATCCCAGGGTAACCCTGTGAAACGAGATCAATACAAGAAGTGTCAGGGAGGCTTTGATATGAAGATAGAATGTGTGCTCCCCACACCCCTTACTGAAACACAAACCACACGTACACAGCTCAGGGTTACATACAACCGATTGCGTAGCTCCAGATCCTATTATCTGAAATATATATCTGCACGGAAACATTGGTTGCTTAGAATATGAAACTTACAAGATATACTGCTTTGTCATTATGTTTCATAACATCACGCTGATCCGTTCTAAGACCATGTATCACACTGGTGCCGGGACACGTGGGAGAAATGAACTAAGTGGGGAAGACCAACAATGTATGTTTAGGAAGGAGGAGAAGTTCATATAGTTACTTTATACCCTCAGTCTTCTGCATATCTTCAGAGAATGCAATAGAGCAGCAAGTGGCACCTTTGGGGTGTTAACTCATTAACAGTCACGGGATTTTCAGTGAGATTGTGCCAATCTGTGGACTAATCACACGGATATAAATAAACCCAGTTGATGTGCAGTGCCTTTACCAAACAAGGCAATCTACAAACATCACTTTTGATAATGAGGTAGGTGTGGTGAACAATAAAGATACCAAGCCACACGTGACAGAAGAGTAAGGAACATTATCTACCATAGTGTAATCACTTTGGGTTCCTCTTTTTAGCTCGTTTCACATCAGCCACCACATAACTCTGAAGTAGTTCGGTGTACGGGTTCATGCATCATGTGAGACGGCTCCCCCCCCCCCCCCGGTACCATCTGGGGAGAAGCAAAACACGGATCTCATGATGGGAAACCATTTAAGCTTCGTAGAAAATGCAACGTAACCCGTGTTAGAGAAACCAGATACGAGGACAACAGATTTCCTTCACACCCCCCAGGTTGGCTCTGGATCAAACTTTTTTTTTTTACCTATATATAAAAACAGGTTCAAAGTAATCAGTTATAGACAATCTCAGCTTTCAATCAAGGAAACGCGTAAAAAGTAATAAAATATGCAAATGCGAATGGGCCCAATGGATACCAACCGCTTTCTTAACTTTAAAAAGTGCTTTTACCTCTCATTTAATGCGGTTTATTTCTTCTCCCTTTCTTTTTTAAATTTGTATTATACTATTTTTTTGTCAGAGTGCAGAAAATGGCTTGTTTTTTTTATGTGTACTGGAAATACTTGGGGCGGTACGATGTGTGCATAAAAGCCCTCCTCACTTTCTATGAGAGGAATGGGATATTTGAATGTCCTGTGTTTTTCAGAAATATTATTTTGGGGGGCGATTCCAAGGTTTTGAAAACTTGTATCGTAGATGAAAGGTCTTTTAAAAAGCCCTGTTTATTTCCTCTTCTATTTCGCCCTGCCCCACACCAGCAGGAGGAAGCTGTTGCTGTCCATTTTCTCACGATCACGGTCTATCTGTTGGCTCCATTTTCTTGTTGTGTGAGATATAATTGTCCGCAGGAAAGTGGGCTTTACGTTACAAAAACTTTAGGCAATTATAGAAACAGCCATTCCAGACTACTGATTGAAACCCTTGTGTTGTATTATGAATGGGTTTTTTCGATTATAGGACTGAAGGAGCGGCTCAGTGAGTAAAGACGACTTTGAACACGACACAGAGTTTGTACAGGGGACTTTTCAATTCTGGTGTCCCTCCTATGACTTGGACAGTCACTTTAATCTCCCTGTGCCGCAGGCCACCAAAATCATAGATTGGCAAGCTCTACTGGCCAGGGACTAGTGGGTCTAACATTACTATGTGTCTGCGCACCGCACCTATAACTGGATAATTGTGACGCGCTCCGACTCCCATTGGGAGAAATGCGCTATATAGAAAAAAGTTATTATTTTCCATGTTTGCCCACTGTGTTCCCAATATTATGTTGGTCCGCATTAAATGAAATAAGCTTTCCCAATATCTTTGGTGCCAGGTTTTGCTGAAAAAAAAAGACTAAAGCCACTTGAACTAAATT